>PVIW01001064.1:0-236920 GCA_004026585.1 Noctilio leporinus | reverse complement strand
GGAGCATAAACACTCCTTTGGCCCAACCTGCTTTGTAGAAGACTTTTCCTTTGTAAGATTGTATTTATTTATTTTTGGAAAGAGGGGAAGGGAGGGAAGAAGAGAGGGGGAGAAACACCCATCCATTGCCTCTGGCACGCACCCCACCAGGGCCCGGGCTACAACGCAGGCCTGTACCCCGACTAGGAATCTAACCAGTGACCCTTCACTTTGCAGGGTGACACTCAGCCAACCATGCCGGTCAGGGCTGTGGAAGACTTTTAAATCCTGGTCGTGCCACGTCCTCTCTGTGAGTCCTTGGGTGAGTGAGTCAGTGCCCTTCTCTGGGCTCCAAGTTTCCTGCCTGCAAAGCTGGCGTGGCGGGAGCACTGAGACACTTGTACGCCACCAAGCCCCAGGCAAATGCAGCTTTGACCCCGAGGCTTTTGTTTCTTCAGAAAGCAGGTGGAGGCAGGGAATTCCCCGTTGGTAGCAAGTGTCCTTGTTCCTTAAAGAAGGGCAAGAAAAGTGCCAGTAGCCAAGGGGCTGAGCCTGGAACCTCCTTTCTGCTTCAACGATGTCCGAGTCAACCGTCCGGGGAGTGTGTGTGTGTGTAGGGGCAGTGATGGATTCTCTTCCGCTGAAATCTGCCGAGAACTGCATTCCAGGCCATTGCCACTCATTAGCATGCGACCTTGTTTATCCTGCCCAGGCCTGGAATCTGGACTCTTACAAAACCCCAGCAACAAAAGAACCGGGTGGACCCCCACAGCTGAGGGAGTGAAGGAAGCCGTCCTGGAGGCCCGGGCGTTTCTGGAACAGACACGGGCCAGGGCCCACCCATTGGTCTCGGCCCGCTGACCTTCCTGCTGCTCTGATTGAAGAGTTTGAGGCTAAGATCTGACCCCACCGAGGACAGCTCCCAAAAGCAGGTAATCACCCAGCCCCACGCGAAAGGCAGGTCTTTCCTAGAATCCAGGCAGCACGGCCTCACATTATTCGCTGGTCACCTTCCATGCAGCGGGGACTGAGTTATCGTCACAGTATCTCAGGACTTTCCACTGCAGCAGGGGAGGTTGGGCTTCGGATCCACTGAGTCCCTTGGCCAAGGTCACAGAGCCAGGAGGGAGGAGAAACCAGCACAGCTCCTGGTTCACTCCCTGCTTCTCCCCGCAGCTGCGGCCCACCTGGGTGGGGCCCAGGCCCAGGCCCAGGCCTGTCCAATCACAATAACATATCCGCGTGGCAAAACGAGAGAGGAGCGTGTGACCACGCAGGGCCACTCCGACACGGTGTTAAGCACTTGACATCTATACACACACCCATGCTCTGAACAACCCGCCGGTATAGTTGGAAATAATCTAGACCCCCATTTGACAGATGAACAAACTGAGAGGCATCCAAGTTAACTAGCTTGTTCCAGCTCACACAGGGGAAGGGTTAGGATTCACACTCGGAAGTCTGGCTCCAAAAGCCAGGCTGTCAACCACAAGGCCAGACTGAGCCTGAACGCCTCTGGGCGTGGGCCTGGGCCACGTGACTTCTCTTCCCCACTCCACTGGGCTGCTTCTCAGAGCTTTTGTTTTTTGTAAGACCTCATGGCACCTCCTCCCCAGGGCTTCTGGGTGCCATTCTAGATACCTCATCAGGTCAGTCAGCCTTGCAAAGCTCCAGAATCACGCTTGTCTCCTGCGGGGGCAAGTCTAAGTACTTGGCTTACCATGGGGTCTGCTCTGCCTCCCTGCCATGGCTCAATTTCACACACACACACACACACACACACACACCCCACCGCCGCAGACTGACCAAACCCCCAACAGCGTCCGCAAAATGTCAACTTCTTTCCTAGGGCAGCACTGTCCATTCATATAATAGAAGCCACGTAGGTCATCGTAAATTTTCTCACCGCCATGTTAAAAACATCAAAAGAAAGTAGTGGAAATGCTAATACTTTCCGTAGCAGCTTTCATATATTCAAAATATGAACACTTAAGCGTGTCATCAGTATCAACACAAATTATGAATGAGTTTCTTATTTTTGTTCTCATTTTTTTTGCAATCTGGCACGTAATTTACACCCGTGGCACATGTCAGTTTGAATGAGACACATGCTTCTACGGGCCACCAAATGAGCCAGTGCAGCTTTAGAAAAAGGCTTGACAGGTGTTTCGAAGACATGGCACATGTAGGGAATGGTCATGCTCAATGGCACCCTAAGTGATGGAGGCTGAAGGTGACGGGTCAGATATGTTTCCTTTATCAGGCCAGACCCCACTAGGGCTGGACTGTATGCATATTAGGGTTTCAGCCCCATTTGCCTTTGACATTCAGGCTGGAGGCCCTTGTCCTGTGCACAGCCTATATGATTGTCCTAAGTGGCCTGCGGAGGAATAAGGGATAGATTTCTGGGCACACACATGGCATATCCTGCCATGTTTCCACCTTGACCTCCTTTCCAGGATCGTCTCTGACCTGGAAGAAGCAGACACACGTCTGCCTGGCCTCTTCATCCCACCACCCTCTTCTTCAGGAACAGTAACAAGGGAGAAAGATCCACCCTCCTCTCCCACCCTCCTCCAGCTCAGGACCTCATGGAAGCCCAATCCACCCTCTCTCCCGGGGTGGCCTTCATCCCGCCCCTTCCCTGCAGCCACATAGATGACAGGGGGACAACAACCACCAACACCCCCCAACCAGTGAAGGAAGAGCCCCAGGCATTTCCCCCGGTGGCCTGGCTTTCCCCAACCCTTTGATGTGCTTGTCAGACCAAAGGGCTCTCCCTTTGACCATTTGTCCTCGCTGCACATTCAATGGTGATTATTACAATGTTGATCATTCACTGGAGCAGCCACAAAAGAGATGCAAAATACAAACAACCCGACTAGTCGCAGGTGGTGTCAGTACCAAGCCACCTTCTGTCGGGCTCCTCCCACCTGTACTTGCGGCCACAGCTTCCAGCGCTCTCCCCACCGCAGGCCCACCCCAGACTCTCACTTTAATGCAACTCCCTCTGCCCAGAAGCTCATCAGATGGGTGGAAATGGAAACAGCGTTGAAATACCGATTTTACCTATTCTGACCACACACATAAAATGGTGATACTATCCAGCGTTTGAACCCTGTGACAACAACCCGGCAGTGGTTAAGAGCTGTTTAAAAAGAACGGTTCACCTGGCTGGTGGCACAGTGGATAAGGCGCCGGCCTGCGAACCCAAAGGTCGCAGGTTCGATTCCCAGCCAGGGCACATGACCAGGTTGCAAACCAGGTCTCCAGCCAGGTCCATAGCTGGAGGCAGATGAAAGGCAGCCATACATGGATGTCTCTCTCCCTCTCTGCCTCCCTCCCTTCCCCTCTTTCTAAAAAAATAATGAAATAAAATCTTTTAAAAAAAAGGTTCATACCCTTTGACCAGGAATTTACCTGACAGACATAGTTCCTGAAAGGAAAAACTGTCACGCGCCTGATCACTATGCAGATATTTCTAATCACTCCAAACCAGGGACCTCAAAACCAAACGATGGGGGAGTGGAGGACAACGCACCGCATCTCGAAGCTGTGTAACAAGACGCGGTCATTAAAAATGATGGGGACGCTGGGTCGCAACATCCCAAGTGCCCATAATTGGATGCTCGGTACACAAAGGCCGAACATCAAATTGCCTCTGCGGACCTTCTCCCAGGCCCCGCAGCCCCTGTGTCAACCCACTCCTGACCGGCCTGCTCTGCCCTTCCCGTCTCTCTGGCCCAGTGTTGCCGGAGCACACGCTGTGTCAGTGACGACTGTCCGCCTCTGGGCCTAGGGGACGTATTTAGGTGGCTAGGGACTCTATCTGATCTCTCCCTGCTGCCTGGCTCTGAGCAACTTTTTAACAAGTGTCTTCTGAATGAAAGAACCAGTGACAGTAATGTGGGCTACTGTTTATTGACCACCTTCTAGGAGGCAGGCATTGGGGCCTGCATTTCCCATGTACTTATTCACACGACTTTTACTGCAATGATCTTGCAACACTGCTGTTTTCGCCTGTGTGCAGATGAGAACCTGGAGCTCACAGAAGTGGTCACATCCTCAAGGCCAGGCGTTTGGTAAAGAGGAGAGGCGGGATTTGAAGTCAGCTCTGACTTCTGAGCCAGTGTGCTGTTAATACACGCGTGTGCATGGGTGGGCGTCTATCTATGGCGACACAGATGAATAGAAAGAGACTGGGGAAACGAGAAATGGATGGTGGGAGGTTTGTTTCCCATTTTGTAAACATTTTCTTTAAATGTTAGGGCAGGTGGGCTGAACAGAGGGGAATCACCTAGGATTCTAAGCCTCTCTAGGGTTGAGTCCAGGTTGCCTGAATAGCTTCCACGGAGACAAGCCATGTTGGTCATTTAATTGCTTTTCTGTTTCCTGTCAGGGCCCAGGGGACATTCAGTTCCAGAGAGACATAATGTGCAAGACCTGGGCCCGTGATTCATGTCAGCAGCAGAAAGTACCTGTTGAACAACGAGGCATGCGGCTGCCTGGGAACGGCCCCCAGCCCCCGGCCCGCCACGTGGTGCCAGCACGTGCTCCGTGCTCCACGCTGCTCTCTGCATCTCATCACGGGGCTGCGGGGTGGGGTGCGGGGGATGCCGGAATGCATGGACCACGGGAGCGTATGCCATGGCCCCAGATTACAAAGCTGATGTTAGCTCTGAGTTGAGCTGATGGAATTCAAAGAAGATATTTGTCACGCTGTTTTTGGCTTGCGTCTCATTACTGTTCCACTCCGCCTGTGTGTTAGGAGTTAATGTTTTAATACATCCTATAATTATCTTGTGAATAGCCTAATTATATTGCTTTGTAATTTTTTTTCTCAGTGTTGAAAGCATGCATTTGGTAAATGCAAATGTTTAAATGATATCTCAATTTTCCTAAATTTTGTTTCAGTGGTGTCTTCGTTTTTAAAAACACACACTCCGAAAACAAAAAATAGAAATGAAGTGGCCAGGCTGCATTTATTCCCAGAGAACCCCAGACCCTTAGTGTCTGAGCTTATGTAGGCTAGAGACAAACTTACAGCTATTGGCACAATTTGGAGCGTTCACTGTGCTAGAAAATGGAACCTATTCTCCCCATCAAGATAAAATAAACAGAGAAAAATAAGAAAATAAGCAGTACCTAGGTCTTTTTTTTTTTCCGAAGATTTCATTTACTATTTTTTAGAGAGAGGCAAAGAGAAAGGGAGACATCAATGTGTGGCTGCGTTTCACCTGCCTCCAGCTGGGGACCTGGCTGGAGACCTGGCTTACAACCTGGTTATGTGCCCTGGCTGGGAATCAAACCAGCGACCTTTGGGTTCACAGGCCGGCGCCTTATCCAATATGCCACCAGCCAGGGCCAGTATCTAGGTCTTTAAAAGGGCAGCATGGAACTCCCATTTTAAAATGAAGATCAGTTTCAGTCATTTTTATGTTTCTTCCTTAAACACCACCAGACAAAGGAATAAAAAAAAAAAAAATGTCGAGTTTGCAAAGACAAAGAGAAGAGGAGCTTAGATGTGTCATTTTATGACAGAGGAAAGCGGATGGGTGAATAGTAACCACTTTGCCGACTAGAGGAAGCTTTAACCTAGGCCTACAAGACAGAAGCTGAGGATATCACAGCAGCTCAGGAAACAGAGAGAGCAGGCAGTGGGAGATGGAGTGAGGAGAGCGGAGAATGGAAGGAATGGTTGAAGAAGCAGTCACCACCATCTCCACCACCATCACCGTCATCATTATCACCACTACTAACGCCGCTGCCTGGTCACACGGTGCATCCAGACAAACGTCCCTTCCTTATCACAACAAAAGCCTCGGTGAACTGGAGACATCCCATCACCGCTCAGGAGTGGATCGAACCTTTCCCTTTTCCAGGGGCGTTTAAGCCAAAGTGTCCCTTGAATGCACAGACCCACAATGGCTGCTGGCTAGAACTCCTAGTCTCTAAGGAAGCTGCCCAGCGGAGAGCAAAACCGATTGACCACCGTTTTGCACAAGCCTCGCTAATGAGCTTCCAAAGAGCTTTTCAGTTCTTAAAATATGAACAGCAGCCAATGCCACTCAAAGCAGCTAGAATAAGCCAAACAGAAAAAAGGGGACCCCGCAGTGACAGAGGTGATGCAGGGGGCAGAGGAGAACTGCCAAGGGACAAGAAGGAACACAAGAATATTCTCAGGAAGGGAGGAGGGGCTATTCTATCCTTCAGCTAAGAGCCTACGAAAACGAAAGGTTGAAAAAGGAACAGCCACTGTGAAAGAAGAGAATGAAACCTTTGCCCACCCGGAGTCTGGGAAGGGATACTTGTCAGAGAAAAAAAAAGCCAGTTGTGGTTGCAGGGACCCTTGTGCCATCAACATGAAGCAAAGCTGCATTTGAAAACCTGTGAGTGTGGCTACAGGTTGTGGCCAAATGGTATGTGCTATACATTCCATCTCCATAGCAATCCTGCCAGGTCTGAATTGTTACCCTCATTTAAACACTGCATCTCAAAAAGGTACATAAAATAGTCTGTTCTGTGGGTGGCTGCAATGTCCACTTCAGCCTACTACACGGTCTAGGGTCACACCATGACGTTCTGGCCAAAGACAGAAAGTATTAAAAGATAAGATATTATCACCTAGGGTCTCAAATGTGCTGCTTTGTTTTGTATTTCCAACATGTTATCCTTGGATCGAAAAGGAAAAAGATGTGTATTTCTGCAGTGCTTGCTAAAGCCTTCTTCCTTGGCTGGCTACGGTCAGTGCACAGCAAAACTAGAGGGTTAATGGGGAGTGATGTGTGTGGTTTAGGTGAAGAAATCAAGTCCCTGGATCTCCCAGAGTTCCAAGGGGACACAGTGTGCGTGCTGGTGGGAATAGCGTGGGTTCCAACAGGGGTTGGACACAGAAAGCCGTTGCTGGATCTTTCCCTGGGGCCGACCATGTGCAGAGGGGCAGCCCTGGGGGGCCCCTTAGGCTCCAGGCACCAAGGACAACGGTCATTTTCCCTTAGGACTGCCCTTGCGCTCTGCTGGCTGGACTCCCCCTCCCTGCTGTCTTGGTGAAAACTCAGCTATAATTTCTTTGGTCACTCATCTTATATAACAACTAATCCTCCCCAGACTATTACAGTCCCGGGGAACAGTCTCATTTCCATAATTAAAATTACCAGCATGGGTAATTGAAAACACTCCATATTTTATTTAAAGTGGAGTGGGTCGCCTCCCCACCGTTGGGGCCAGTTAGGGTGGGGGAGGCCACACCCAGGCCTCCTCTGGCTCTGCCAGGAGAAGTGGGGGTGAGCCGGGCTATGCTCCCTGCTTTGGGGTTCCTCCAGCTTTGGGGTTTACGCCTGGCATGCTCTCTGCTGGTTAATCAGTGGGTTCTTGGAAACCCTTATCACTGTAATTTCTGGAAGGCAGGGGTTGTCCCCACGGGCTGGCTATGTGCCAGCCCCCTAACCTTACACACTCATCACTGGGGCCACTGCTGCCGGTGGCCTTTCTGCGTCACACCTCCAGCCAGCTGCCTCTCCTGCACGCTCGCACACCCACAGAAGATGGTCCTGCATTTGCTGCCCGGCAAACGCGGGCGTGCTGGCCGTGCCCAGCTCAGCGCCCACCTCTCCTCCCTTCTCCTCAGCCCAGCCCGGCCTCGCCTGGAGGCCTGTCGCAGATGGGCAGACGCCGGGCCCGTGTGTCCCCCAAACTCCAGGGACCTGGGCCACGCTCTCCCGGGGGTCCTCTGGCCTCCAGCCGCAGGCTTAGAATGAGATGGAAATTCTCCCATCTCCTGCCTTGGCAGGGGGGCAGGAGAGAGAAAATGCCAGCGCGTTCCAACTTCTCCCAAGACGGTCTTCCCACCAGCCTCTTCCATCTCAACCCTTTATTCTCACGTGGGTCGGGGCCCGGGACCGAAAAGCCGGGTTTTGCCTCCACTCGGTAAGTTCCGCGTAGGCAGCGTAGCTGCTCAGGTTGCAGTGGGCGGAGCGCGTGACACCCATCGTTTATTTTCAGCTCATAGTAGCAGCATCGTGCAAAGGGCCCCGCTCGGCGTGGTAGTTGTACGTGTGCTATCCGGGTAGGCAGGTGCGTGGCAGGCGCGCCGGAGTGCAAGGAGCTGGTACGTGGGTCTGCCGTTCCCACAGGGAGTCAGTGAGCTGGAGGTGTGTGAGGGGGGTCCGCCTGGGTGAGGGGCGTGCGGAGGGGATCTCTGTCCCTGGGTGTGGCCTTGCACGCGTGTGCGCTCACAACCTCCTCCATAAATGCCACATTCCTCCTGCACAAAGCTCATTCTCAACCTCATGGGTCACCGCTAAGCTGTGGAAAGCAGAAGGCCCCTGACACCAGAGCTCGGGGTCCCAACCTGGGTCCTCCCCTGCCAGGGAGGGAGACACACCTTTGTTACAGGCACAGCTGGGGTCACAGGGACTAAAATAGAGCAAGGCTCGGCCTCCGCTCCAAGGAGGACACGGAGAGCAGCCATTTCCAAGCAGAAAGGCCTCCCCTGGTGGAGCCTTCAGCGGACGTGCGGGGGGAAGGGGCGGAGAGGAGGAGATTCCTGCGAGGATTATCGCGTTTGCGAGTTGGGGTTATTTCCCTCATGCTTGCACGTGAGCCCCACAAGCCGGCCACGTGAGTCTTAAACTGCACGGGACGCGCTCACTCTCAGGACTGTGTTCTGTCACCGGGCGGCGAGGGCTGCCCCCGGGGCGGGCGTGTGCGGCGCCTGTGTGTGCATGTCCTGGCCCTCGGCGATCAGAGGGGCACATGCATGTCACCGGACGGTGCCTCTCCGGAGTGCCAGGGGCCCATTTCCGTGGCAACAGGCGGAGGAAGCCAGGGAATCGGAAGCGTGGCCAGACGCCTGGGCCCGGGCAGGCTCGCCCCTGTGCGCAGGAAGGAGAAGCCCAGCTTGAGCGCATTGGCGGGTGGGATGTGCTCTGCCTGTCAAGTGTCTTTCGTTCTGCAGCATGCTGCCGGCATCTCGAGCTCCTGCGGGTGGGCATTTGCATTTCCACTGCCCTCTCCCGGGAGGTCCCCTAGCCTGGGCAAACAGCATCCCTGTCCGTAACCGTGCCAGCTGGAGGGGCTGACTGGGGACAAGGATTTGCAGATGTCATTGCAGAAATAGGGAGGAGGCCCCGTGGGTCTCACTCCCCAGGTGGGTGGCGCTGGGAGACCAACCAATAAACTGGCTTAGAGCTCGGTCTTGTGGCCATTGGAACACGGCTGTCCCTTCTCCTAGGAAAGACACCGCACAGCCAGGGTCAACCGACTCACCCTGCTCCTGCACCCCTCTCACAGATGGGCACACTGAGTCCATTCATTCATTCATAACTGTGGATGAATTTCCACAGTCTCCAGAAAGACAGTGTGTGAGTCGGGCAGAACCCCTGCCTCAGAGGTGAGACTTCGGAGTGGGGGTACCGATCACAAACAAGGTTGCTGGGTGAGACAGAGCATGTCAGATAATGATGGATGCTGCTGGGAAAGTACAGCAAGGTACAGGGTGTAGAGGGAAGTGAGGGATGCATGGAGGGTGTTACTCCTGATAAAAGAGCCTCTGCTGAGTAGATGGCCTATGAGGAAAGCCTGGACAAATGGAGGGAGCACATGATGGAAATATCAGCAGGAAGCGGGTTCACATCCCTTTGGATGGAAGTGCAAAGGCCCTGGGAGCAGTGGCCAGCTAAGTATCTAAGTATTGCAAGAAGGCCAGAGAGGCCGGAGCAGGGTGGGCCAGCGGAGCTGCTATTTGCTGAGATGGGATGTTTATTTGGGACATATTAAATTAAGTCTCTTCTATGTGTTCACCAAAGTGCTGCTAGACATCTATGCAGAGGCACTGAGTAGGAAGGGGAGATGAGTCTGGATTTGGAGGGAGGAGTCTGGGGTGCAGTTGTCAGTGTATTAATATGTGAAGCCACAGGCTGGCTGAGGTCCCCAGGGGAATGAGTGTTGATAGAAAACAGAAGGGAAGAGATTGCAATCACTGGGTTCTGGGTATATTAGCATTGAGATATCGGGAAGATGAGGGGACAGCAGCATAGGAGATTAGGATGCTGGGTGGTGTCCCTGAGGCCAGCTGAAGAAAGCGTTTCAGGAAGGAAAGAATGATCAGCTGTGACAAGTGCCACTGACAATCAAAATGGGACCATTAGATTTAGCAAAGAGGAGGTCACCCTGGAATTGGAGAGGGGACGTCCCTGAGAAAGGAGCAGACCAACAATAGCTCCAAACCCAGTCCCCAGTAGTTTATGCTTCAAACAGCTGCTTCATTCATTCATTCATTCACTCATTCATTCATTACAGATGGTATTTACTGAGCACCCATGATAATAAATTATGAAACACACCATGTGCCAGGCATTGGGTTTGCCACAAATACTCATTTCCCTCCTTAAAAGATCACTACAATTGTTGTTTGTGTATGTGTTGGAGTCCTCAGAAACCTGAAGTCTTTTTCATTCAATTGTGATTTTAAAAAACTACATCACGTAAAGTTTATCATTGCAACCATTTTTTAAGTATACATTTCAGTAGCGTTAAGTATACTAATTAACATTGTTGTGTAACAGATGTCCAGAGGTTCATCTTACAAAACTGAAACTCTGCTATTACATAGCAACTCCCCGGTTCCTCCTCCCCCCAGCCTGTGGCAACCCCCATTCTACTTTCTGTTTCTATAAGGCCGACTACTCCAGGAACCTCACATAAGCAGAAGGATCTGTCCTTTTGTGACTGCTTTATTTCACTTAGCATCATGTCCTCAAGGGTCATCCGTGCTATAGAACAGATCCGAGTTACTTTCCTTTTCACAGCTCAGTAATATTCCACTGTTTGTAGACACCATAATTTGCTCATCCCTTTATTTATCAATAGACAGGTGGGTTGCTTCCTTCTCTTAGCTATTGTGAATGGTGCTGCCATGAATGCAGCTGTGTAAAGATTTTTTTTCAGGATCTGGCTTCCAATTATTTTGGATATAAATAGGAAGCCTAGATCCTTAACCTGCCCTTGTTAACCCAGGGATGCCTGGGGAGGGTCGCATCTTAACGGAGAAGGTCTAACAGGGAACACTGATAGTGACCATGTAACCCTGGACAGCGTGGGTGCATCAAGACCATGGTGTTAGGGGACATGGGCGGGAGAGCCCACTGTGGGACCCGGAAGAGAAAAAACGAGATGACGTTCCAGCCCCTGCCCTTGCAATGCCCACTGAGTATTAAGAAGTAGCCAACCTTCTCAGACAATGAGTCAACGAGGGCTTGCCCAGTGTTAGACACTGTGCTGAGAGCTCAACACACGACCTCACTGAATCCCTGCCCTGCCCTGGCAGTGTATCTACGTCACTATTCTGCTTTTGCAAATGAGGAAACTGAGGCGGAGGGGGGTGAGCTCATTTGGTCAAGGTGTGTAGCTTTGGTAGCGGACTGGGGTAAGCCAGCTTCGCCGCCTGCTCAGGCCCATGCTCCTGTAAGCCACCACCCACCTGCCCTTGGGCCCTGTCCTCGGCTGGCCATGCCCCTCCGCCTCCGCTGAGCCAGCCGAATGGGGCTGGTGGAGAGGCCCAGGGGCCACCCCCACATCGCCTGCAGTGCAGAGCCATGGTCCCCACACAGGCACCAGCAGGTTTCAACACTCTGATTTCCTCATCTTCCTTTCCCAACATGTGACCCACAGGCCACGTATTGCTGTGAGGGCAGGTAGGGTCAGGGGCTGAGATGCAAAAGGGGACAGGCCTCATCTTTCACCTTGCTGGGACTACCATGTCACCTCCCCTTGTTCCCTGAGTGTCCTTGGCCATCTCCTGGTCACACAGCACCCTGAATGGTCACCCAGTGCACATGTCTGTCACTCCCACAGCGACAACCTTTCTGTCATTTGCCACTGCTCTTAGAATAGGAATGGCATGCCCTACCCTGGCCTATGGGGTCCCAGGCTAGATCCTTCCCTGTGCCCCACTCCCTGATGTCCCTCACCCATAAGTGCCTCCCCTGCCTTAGGTAAGGCAGCCCTCTTCCCGTTTCTCTCGCCCGGCTGGGGCCAGCATGTCCCAGGCTGCAGGTGGGGACCCAGGAGCCCGTGCAGAAGTGGCACAGGGCCTGAGTGCGTGGCCGCAGAAGAGAGGAGGTCCCCCAGAGCGGTAGGGTCCCTGAGGTGTCAGGACAACAAACCGGCTGTTACTTTGTGTTCTGCACCCTGGTTCTCTTTTCCTTCCTCCAGTGCAAATGGGTAGCCCATTCCCTTAAGCGTTAGATGCTCGAGACAGGCTACCTCCCTGCCTTCTGTTTCAAAAGCCTGAACTCGAGGTTATGCCCAGAGCAGAGGGCATGCAGGCTGGCCATGTCTGTGGGGGTGGCTGGGAGACATGTGGATTTAGGGGGACCAGGGCCTGGCAGCGCTGAGCAGGGTACCTCCCTTCGGGGACCAGGCAGGAGGGACGGGAAGAGACTAACAGTGGCCGTAGCTGGAAGGTTGGGTGGAGGACCCACCCCAGATTGTAGGCTGGGTAAAGAAGAGGGGTCCCCTCCCCTCACAAACAACTGAGGTCGAACCTTCAGCCACCTCAGCAAGAAATGCAGGCTCAGGGGCAGGTTTCATTAGACCTCAAGGAAATGAAGTAATGTGACCTTCCTCACACAGTTCTGTTTACGGAGCGGGGTTCATATCACTATTCGTACAGCACCATCGAGACTCCGAGGTCGCCGTTGGAAATTGTCCGGTTGCAGGAACAGATTTCTGCTCAGCCAAGGTCACATGCATGGACGGATGCTGGTCATCAGCATGCAGCTTGGAGTGAGTCCTAGGTAGGGGGAGATGGTACCCGGGGCCCAACCGCGACCACCTCGGCTGTGTGGCTGGCTGGTAGGGAGGGTGATTGCCAAGACGCTAGCCAGGCGGAATTGCAATGACATGTGTGTCCACAGTCAACAATTAGAGGTTGCTAGGGTCCCACAGCCACAGAGGCCACTGAGATGATCTGGCCCCGTCACTTTGACATGCGGAGAAACTGAGTCTCCAGGAACCCTAGTGCCCTCCTGGAGCTCACACAGCGAACTGGAGGCAGCGGCTGCTGCAGAAAGTAGGGTTTTATTCCCCCTGCACTTCTACCCCGTCCAATGCAGCAGGCAGCCTGCTGGGCCTGGAGGGGAGCCATCCAGACCTGCCCACCACCCCACCCTCCGGGCTCCTCCCAGAGCCTGTGAGCTCAGCGGGGTCCCCGTCCCGGCCTGTCTGTCACCACCTGGAATTCCAGGCTGCGTCAGTCTCCTGCCCTCCGAGGCCCAACCCTGGCCACCGGAACAACCAGATTCTTTCCACCCTTCCACCCAGCCACGCAAGTCTGACTGTCTGATTGCCACATGTTTTCCTTCCTTTGCACCTTCGCTTGGCAGCAGCTCCTTGACCTGGAGTGCCCTCCCCCTCCACCCCGGTTCAGCTGGGTTCCCAACCCCAGCTGCAAACCACCACCTCCCCCAGGAAGCCTTCCATCCTGCACACCTGCACCACACTCCTACCACCCCATTTCCTTCTCTTCCTCCCTCTGAACCCAACAGACCATTGCCTGCCCTATCCGTGGGCACATAATTATGGTCTGCCTGCTCATTGTATATGTTCTGTTGAGGTTAGAAACGTTGTCTTAAACATGTTGCATCAACAAAGCACCCAGTGCTGTGATTAGTGAATGATGGCAGTGGTTAGAAGCTGAGACCCCTTACACCTCTCAGGATCCCATGAGTGGGACCCTCCTGGGCCTGGATTCCTGGGAACGGTGGAAGAGTCCTGGTTAGTACCAGTGACAGCAGCTGCTCCTGGGGACCCACTGGGACAGGCTGGGCTGGAAGGCCCGTATCCACCTCTGCCCGTTAAGTGTCACGGAGATGCTGTTACGGCTCCCATTTCACCAGTAAGGAGGGGGAAGCACTCAAGAGGCCGAAGTGATTTGCTGGGGGGCACACGGGCAGCCTGTACCCAGCTGGGGTGTCAGACGGGGGTGATGCTGATCCCACAGGTCACGCTTTTGCCACGTACCATGCACACGGGCCATGTGCATCCCGAGGCTGGCCTCCAGGAGCACCCCAGTGGCCTGGTGGGCTGCGGCCAGAGGCCACCGAAACCCAGAGTTCCACGTGCCCGCTGAGACCGGGGCTTTACGGGAGCATAAAGGAGAGGCCCAAATTACAGGTGGCACGTGACCCCTCTCTGGTCCCTTAGCCCGTCCGGCTTCCCTGCAAGACGGGTGGAATGAGGATCGTGAAACCTGATCGGCAGGATGACAGAGAGTGAGGGACGCGGGTGATGGGTTCAAGGCCACTCGGGTCAGGTGGGGAACCTCCCGTCCAGGCCGCTCTGACTAACCACCTCGCCTTCCGCTGTCCAGAGGGGACATCCTGTCCCAGAGGGCCGCTCTGGCTTCCACACACACCCTGCGCTATTCTGAGCTTTGCTCAGGCCGAACCCCCGTCTGACGCCATCCCTGCACCCCACACTTTCCAAGGCCCCAGCTTTCAGGGCCTGACCCAGGTCTCCTTCTTCCCAAAACTTGCGCAATCTGAGTAAGTCCCTCCAATCACCCCGAGAACCTCCCCCTAGACCCTGCTCCGATTTAAAGCTTCTCTCAATGGGGTCAGGACGCGCGTGCCTGGCCCCTGCCGGCTGCCCTTCAAGACTCAGACCCTGTCCTCTGCAGTGAAATGGTGGTCAGCAACATTTGGCAGAAGGAAGGTGTGACTGGGTGAATGGATGGGTGAACGGGTCTGTTGCCCACCTGCCACTGGTGTTGGGAAGGCGGCTCCTTCCAGGGTGCCCGGCGCAGAGCTGGGCTCATGGCGGACGTCAGTAGGGTGCCCGCCGGCATGGGTCCGTCGGAAGCACCGTGCTCTCCTAAGCCACACTGGCTAGCGAGGCCAGGCTCCCTGAACAGGACAAGTGCCAACCCAAAGGCCCCACTTGGCCCGGCACCAGGGAGCTGCCCACAGATCCCCAGACGGGAGCAAAGTCTGCGGCCCCACCCACCTCCCTGCACCCTGCCAACTCAGTCCCAGGGACACCACCGCCCCCCCACCCTCCCACCAGGCCTCTGGGGCCTGCAGTCTGGGGAAGAACAAGCAGGACTGACGGAGGATCAGGTTCAACCAGATGGCCGAGCTGTTCTTTAATCAGCACTGGTGGGGCCGCAGGGCTGAGGTCAGGAGGTGTATCTGCCAAGCAGGGCAGGGTGGCTGGTGGCTGAGAGCACAGGCCCTAGATCCGGGTTCAAATACCAAATGCAGGCCCGCGGCCACCAGCTGTGGTGACCCTGGGCACGGCTGCTGCCCCTCAGAGGCCTCGATTGCTCACCTGTGCAGGGCCATGACGACCAGCTGCTACATGTCCACTGGCAGCAAACAGATACTGACCTGGGACAAGCTCTTCCCCTGGTACACCATAACCAAATTAATAATGACAGTGAACATGTATATACCCCCATCTCTCCATATGTATATGCTGTACATATACATCTAGTCCTAGACAGGTAGTGCAGTCATGCACAGGTATCAATCGCCACAATAGGTTTCTCATTCCTTCCTCTAAGAAGGATTGGCCTGTATTCTAAGACTATATCCTTCCTCTAGTTTTATTTTAATTTTTGTGGCTGAAAAGGCTTAAAGGCCTTTGTACTTTTATTCCCTCAGCCTAGGACCTTGACCCACCCCACCCCCAGACTTCCCCTCCCCAGTTTTAGAATCTACCCACACGTTTCCTCCCCTGACAACCCTGTTTAACATACGACCTTTCCCATGTGCCCTGCCCTGCCCTGCCCGATCCTGGTTTTCCTCCCTCAGGCTCATTGCAGGGGACACATTCCTGGTCTCTGGCTTGAGTCCCCGGCCTGCCTTTCCCCAGGAGGACAAGATTTTGGGTCTATCTTGTTCACAGCTGCATCTCAGAACCAGAAATAATGCCTGGCACCTAGCTGGCCCTCAATAAATATTTGTCAAATGAATAAACAATTGAGTAAATATTTCCTTTTTCATGCCCTTCCTTGACAAAATAAAATGTGAGCAACTCATCCACTTTGCAGCTCTGGGCATTGGAAAGGAGGAGAGTTTACTGACCTATGGAATCATTAAGTCACTGAGTAAATAACTGTACGTAAAAGTTTTGGTAAAACTCACTAAATGGTAATAGTGATTTCGCTCTTCCTCCTCCTGTCCCCCTCCCCGAAGTCCACCCCCTCCCCCAACTTTATCTGTCCTCACCGGTGCTGTCCCAAGCCCTGGCAGGGCTCACAAGACGCTCTGTCCTCTCAATTTGCCTAATTCACTTATTATCTTGAAAGATCCTGAGCAGAGGCTTGCCAGGGCCTACCAGGCTGCACACAGGCGTCAGGAAGGGCTGCGGGGAGCCTGGATCTGCACGTCTGGACTACTGTTAGGATCCCAGGTCGCAAATGAAATAAGTAAAATGGTTATTACTTTGCTTGCCTTTGTCCTGGGCCTGCGGTTAGGGACGTCAGAGCGCTCAGCTCTGAGGATGACTGCAGCTCCAGACAGGAAGGCCTAGGGACGCCGATGGCCACCGAAGCCCACGGGCCTGGGGAGGCAGGGTCAGCTCGGGCTCCCGGCCGGAGCCAGAAGGAAGCTCCAAGGCTGAACCACTGAATCGATGGGCCCTGTCATTTTGCACCTGGGGACAGTGAGGTCCAGAGAGGTTCTGATTTAAGATCTCACAAGAAAGAGCAAAACCAGAACCTGAATTTTCCTCCCACTCCCTGTCCGGAACCTGCTGCCCTTCAGAAGACCCCACTCTGTCTGTCCCACAGGTGAGGAGTCCTGGGGGACGACGGGGTGTGTCTTGTTGCAGGCCGAGCACCTGCCCTCCAGGTGACATTCCAGGTTCTCTGGATGCTCGAATTCCCAGTTAAACGTCCAAGCCCACTTCCCAGGCCTCTCATCAGTTCCATTTTCCCTTGGGTGGCCCATGTGGCCCATGGGTGCTGCTTGCTGGGGGAGGGCTGATGCGGATCTCGTAGCTGCCTGGAGGCGCCTGAGAGCAGGAAAACAGGGAGAACGGACACACAGCTGCCAGGTCCTGGTGCCGGACTCCAAGTTGGTCCCAATTCCAGGTCATTAGAAAGCTCTGTTTGTCTGGTCAGGAGATCCAAACATATCTGATTTAATTGCTTATGACATTGATTTATATGTCCTGAAATATTTAGACTATGGTTTATGGCCCTGTCCAGGGTGAGCCTGCTGTCCAGAGCCCATTCCACTATGTGGCAGGTCTGGCCGGGAGGGGAGACCCGAAGGCCGGCAGGGAAGGGAATGGGGGGAAGGGACACCCCTTCTAACACCGGGACAATGAGGATACTTGGGCTCACGGGGCTTTGGCCAGGTAACTCACCCCAGAATGAATGACCAAAGGGGTTTCGCCTTTCCCACATTTTGAAATGACAAAAGAAGGGGACAGGGAGAGATGTTTCTGGCCCTCCTGGCAGGGTCCTTCAGCACCTGCAGGTTTTCCTGGCCGGGCATGTACCTGGCCGTTTTCCCGGCCAGTGTCGGAGGGTGGGGGAGCAGCTCCACCTGGCTACTGCTAAGTCCAGACAGGAGTTCTCAGGAGGAGCTTGGTGTAGGGGTGGCGCCGGTGACAATGTGGGAAATAAAGACTGGCACCTGGATGTGCCGTCAGATCCCAGAGGCCGGAATGGGGTTTCCCACGAAGCCATGCCTTTCCCAGGGGGACCTGAATCTTCCAGACGTCAACTGCACACCGAGGGGCGGCCCTCACTCTGCCTGAGCCTCGGTTTTGTTGATTCCGACGTACGACGTGAGCGGGCTCGATCAGACCTGGACACGGCCCCACGCAGTCCTTCTGAACTCTGGCCCACCAGGCGCTTCCCGGGGCCGCCCCGCCCCGCCCCGCTCCCAGGCGGCTTCCTAAGCAGCGTTTCCACTGGTGCACACACCGCTTCCCAGGGTGCCCTTGGCCTCCTTGCTTCGCACCCCCAGCTCCTTCTCCATTGGGAGCCAGCTCACCTGGCCCTCCCAGCTGCCCCAGGCTGAACGCTCTGTTCTCCCCAAGTCCTGTGCTGTTTTCCTTCCAAAGCAGGGCTCCGGACACGGCAGCTGACAGCTGGCTACCTGCCTGTCCTCTCCAGCAACTCTGAGCACCCTGGGGGCAGGGGGAACTGGACCGTGCTTGTCTCTGGGGCCGGAGCGCCAGCCTGGGCTTTCCACTGCCCGGCTGGGGGCAGGGGAGCCACTGCCTAGAGGCTGCCCAGCCAGCGTGGAAGGTGACATTGGACCTTTGTCTCACGGATCCCCTGGGTCGGGAGGGGAGGTGGAAGGGGGCAGGCTGGGGTGAGAAGACCAGAGACTCGTCCTCTCGCCAGGACAGGCGGGAGCTGAATCCGGCCCTGGGGACATACCAAGGCAGGGCCAGGGTGGAGGGGAAAGGCCAGGTTGAAAACCTCCTTTCCCCACTGCTGATTCATGTTCCACCAGCCTACGGGGACCAACGTCACAAGCCACAAGCTCACAACTGCCCAGTTAGTGCTGACCTTGTTTGTCCCCCAGCCTTCCGCAGCCAGCCCTTCCTCGGGCCCTACTGTCCCTTCCGTAGCGCACAGCTGTTAGGGTTTTCTTCCCCAGCAAGCCTGCCTTGCTTTGGGTGTCAGCACTCCAGTTTTCCTTGAAGACCCTCTTCCACACCCCTCCCAGCGTAAACTGGATTCTCTCCCCATCCCTGAACGCCTAGCCTGGTTGCAAGGCCTAGACTTAGCCAATCGGGACATTCTCTTGCCATGACTGGCTCTGGCGTGGGGACAGGATGGACACAGAGCAATGAGACAGTCCCAAGACTTTCCAGGAAACGTTGAGAAAGACACCCTCTCTTCGGCAGAGATTGCTAGCACGTTGGCCTGGAGCAACTGGGGCCTCCGCATGCACAGGGGTTGCCCGAGGATGAAGCCACCCCAGGAGAAGCAGGACCCAGATGGGTGCAAGGTGGAGACCCAGACTTCCAGCCATGGGTGAAACTCAAAATGCACCTTTGAGCATTTCGGCTACGTGCATGGATACCTTCCTCTTTGCCTAACTAGATTTTATAGTTGGGTTGTTGTCATTTACAAGAAAATATTTTTTCTGACTTACGCCACCTGAGTAGCACATAATCTACCTACCTTCCTCTCTGTTCTCACTCCCTGCGTCCTAGTTAAAGCCTTGCCATTGTCCTTGACCTTCTTCTGCCCTGGATTACTGTATCAGATCACCAACTAATAACCACAACAGAATGACGGTAGTTGAGCAACTGCTACCTGTGTGCACGTTACATTTACTATAAGGACCCTGGGAGTTGATATTTGCATCTTACTGACGAAGAGACTGAGGGCTGGGAGGACAAGGGACTTGAACACCATTAAGAAGCACAAAGCTAAGATGTGAACTTAGAGGGTCTGGCTCCAAAGTGCTAGGTCTTTGACCACAGCAGGGTCCTGCCTCGATGACCTCTAGGTGGGTCTCGTTTCTCCCACGATGATGGCAAATATTTAGGTGGGACCACTTAGGTCCCTCAGAAGCACACAGCCACAGGTGTTGCCAGACTGTCCAACACCCTGGACTTCATGGACACTTTTAGAAACACTAACTCTAAATTTGGTCCATCATTTCTCTTCTGCCCTGTTTTCCTTTCTCCAATTTCTATACTCATTCTAAAAAAAATAAAAATAAAAACGTTTATGTATTTCCTTTTAGAGAGAGGGGAAGGGAGGGAGAGAAACATCAATGTGTGAGAGATACATGGATCCGTTATCTCTTGCTTGCCCTGGACTGTGACCTGGCCTGCAACCCAGGCATGTGCCTTGAATGGGAATCGACTGGTGCCTCTCAGCTCGCAGGCCGGCACTCAGTCCACTGGGCCACACCAGCCAGGGCTCCATACTCATTCCCCATGTTGCTGCCATGCCCTCGATAGCCAGACTTACCTGCCCATCACTGCACCGTCAGGGTAAGTGGACCATGGACAAACCACCGAAATGTCATGGGATGAGGCCACAGGCAAGGGTGCGCAGGGCATCAAGAGAAAAATTCGTCTCACTTGGGGAAGGGGGAGGGGGCATGGGAAAAGCCATACTGAGGAGGCAACACCTGAGCTAGGCCTTCAAAGGGCATGGCAGCTTTCCTCAGGAAGGAATGGTGGGGAACAGCGTTTCTGGCCGAGGGGAACTGCATGTGCGGAGGTGCAGAGGCTTGAGATATCTGGTGTATTCTGGGAAAAGAGCATAGCTGGGTAATCGTGCAAAACAGGGAAGGGGAGGAGAGGAAGAGGTGCTTAGCCTGAGGAATAAAGGAGAATAACATCAATCACTAGTACTTTGGATGATTTTTCTGGCCTTTGATCCAAGCCAAAGAGGAAGTCTGTGCTTCCCCATTCCACAGCTTCCTCGGGAAAGGAAGGGTTAATTCAGAACAATGAAGAAATGGCTGGGAGCTGAGTGTGCAGCCGGGAGACCTAGGTGGCCTGAAACTAGCACCAGGGAAAGGGAGCTGGGGACAAAGGAAGCAGGCCAAGGAAAACACAGGTCAGACGCTGAACCCAATAAAACTTCCATGCTGAGCCCTGCCCTGGACCTTGGAGATACAGAGATAAGACAGAGCTCCTGGCTGGACAGACAGACACGGACATGGCCCAGACAACAGAGTAGGCTAGAGTCTGAGCTAGCAAGGGTCTGAGGGTGCCCCCGGAGTACCAGCCCAGAGATGCGGAGGAGGCTTCCTGGAGGAGGTGACGATGGAGCTGGGCCTTGAAGGATAAACAGGAATTTGCTACCTAGAGACTGAGGAACTCTCATCATTCCCTTCCCCTTCTTAAGACTGACCACAATGTACTATTTAGCCAATGTGGGTCCTTTCTGCTTAGCTCCATCAGGGCAGAGACTCCCTCTGTCTGGATCAGAGTTATCTCCTACTCAAAAGAGTGCCTGGTACAAAGCAGGTGCTCAATAGTGTGTGCGTGCAGGAGAGAGCAGCTGGTACCAAGGCCCAGTGGCAGGCGCAGTACTGTGTGGTTTCCAATGAGGTGGGTGAGCAGACAGTGCGCAGAGCCTAGACTGCCCATCTGAGGAGTTCGAATTTTGCCCTCTCCATGGGGAGGGACGTGACCAAAATTGTGCTCACTCATTTATTTGGCAAATATTTATTGTGTACCCACTGTGTGCCAGGTGTTATGTTAGACCCTAGCGATATCATGGAAGCAAGACCAACTGTTTCCCCACATGGAGCCCACATTCTTAGGAGAAAACAGCCAACTGGTGCTCAGTCAAGAAATAATGTTTTCAGCTAGTGATGAAGGGCTAGGCAGAAACATGAGATGGATGGGGAGGGGCAGTGCCAGCCAGGAGGGTGTCAGACAGGACTAGGTCTGCTGCAGGGCACGGGAAGCCTGACTCAGTGGCCTGACGTGTGGGAGTTTATTCAGGTCTCACACCACAAGTCCAGGACGTGAGCTGTCCTGGGCTACGTGGCGACCACGGGGTGATGTCAACAAGCCAGGTTCCTCTGTCTTCCTGCTCTGCCTCCTCAGCATTCTCTCTGATGCTGTCACTCCTTGGAATGAAGAAGATGAATTCATGCATTTCATATTTGTTTAAAGCTGCATCATTTCTCCACCCAGAAAAACTCAAACAAGGGTGATGCTCACAAAAAATGATGAGTATGAATTTCCTGGGGTGGAACAGCGGGGCTGACGTGATGTGGAATCGATGGCACTGGTGGGTGTGTGTGTGGTATTGAATTGCTGTACTGGACTCATGCAGAAGCAGCAGGAATTCAAAGTCAGGAACGGCCATGAGGGGATTACACCCGTCTCCCCTGTCTCCCACAAAGAAATTTAGCAACGCTCTAGGGAGAGCATCAGGCTTCCCTAATTTCATAAAACGGGACATGCAGGACAAGATGACTACAGCTGGCGCTTGGAGCACAAAAAAGACCCCTCTGGGGTGGTGGGGAAGGCGGGTTCAAGGGGGGAAAGTCTGGAAGCAACACTGCTGACCAGTGCAGGCGTTGGGAATGGAGGAGAGAGGCAGCCTTGAGAACCATGGGAAGGCGCAGGAGGGGTGACGGTTAATCTAGAACTGAACGAAGAGCCACACTCGGGAGAGGCAACCCTGAAACAGCTGCAAGGATTGACAAGCCACCCCCAAGTCGCCAATGCTTCTAAGAGGCGAATCCCAAGACGGCTGTGGGGCTCCGGATGCCGAGTTCCCGAGGTTGGCCTGCCCGTTTTTACGGGTGAAGAGAGCCAATGGCGGAATCCAAGCATCACGGGTACTGGGCGGGTGTCAGTGTCTGGGTAGCCAGCGACAAGCCCATTCAAAACCCGAAACATGGCCACAGGTCTCTGGGGAGGTGGGGAATGAGGACCAAGCAGCCCAGCCCTTGGGCTGTGGCCACCACCTTCTCAGCAAGGAAGCGAGGTGACGGGCTTCAGAAAAGCTCCTTTCAAACCTACTTTTCTCGAGTGCAGCTAGTATAGTAAAGTGGTGGCAGGAAATCAAATATTGCCCCCACCCTGGGCCAGGCACCAGGCTAAGTGCAGAGGATCGCGCGGACCCAAACCCCCTCTCTTTTAGGTGTTGGGTTGGAGGCGATGCCCACACCTCAGCATAAACAGGGGGTCCATACCAGGTACGCTGATTGCTCCCTTTTGGTTTTCTGCATTAAGCAGTGCTCTGCCAGCACACTGAAGCTACAGGCTGCGCAGGCACCCTTTAACTTTTCCAGCCAGACGGTCAAAAGGAGACTTGGTCCTGGCATGCGCCAGTTGATGAGCAAGAGGAAAGTTCTAGGTACCCATTTCCTCCATGTTTCTCCTTCCAGCCTTTGGGGGATTTAAAGGTGGACGGAGGGAGACCTCCGAGGTGTAATGTCCAAAGACCGGTCAATCACAAGCAGGACCCAGGTATCCCAATTCACGAGTGGAGACGGAGCACCTTCTCCGTCACCTGGCCGCAGAACTGCCTGCTCTACGCCCCGTCCTGGCTGGTGGCCCCTGGGCAGACATGCTTGCCTTGCAGTGAAGGTGTCATCGCGTGTACAGGGCTTGGTAGGTGACGCAGCACTTTCACATCTGTTCTCTCTACCCCATACTCCGCAGAGCGTTGCTCGATTTAGCAACTTAAGCTACACACAGAGTTGCTAGGTTTAGCCAGTAAAGTTACAGGACATCCAGTCACATTTAAGTGCAATAGTTGGAACATACTTAATACCCCCCCAAGAAAACTTTTACCTAAAATTTAAATTTTACAGATTGTCTTATTCTCTTTGGGCGACTATGAAAAGATACCATAGATGAGGTGGCTTAGAAACAGGTATTTATTTCTCACCACTCTGGAGGCTGGGGTCCAAGATCAAGACACCAGCCAATTCTTTTCACTGTGTCCCCACATAGTTGGGGGGGTGGGGGTAAGGCTTCCTGAGGCCCTTTTATCAGGGCACTAATGTCATTCAGGAGGGCTCCACCCTCATGACCCCAAGCACCTGCCCAAGGACCCGCCTCCCAATACTATCACATTGGGGATCAGACTTTAACACAGGGGTTTGGAGGGACATGAACATGAAGTCTGGGCATTCTGTATTTTATCTGGCAACCCTAACTTGTTACATCCCCCAGAGGTAGACAACATCAGTGTCCCCATTTAGTCACTGAAGCTCAGAAAGTAAACTTCCTAAGGTCAATAGACCAAGGGAATGACAGGGTAATAGAGCTGGGCTCTGCTCCTTTACTGGTCCCCAAGTCATCCCTGGGTGGCATCTTCAAGGCCCCAAGGATGTGCTGGGGTGGAGGACCATGCCGTCTTCACATTAGAGGTAGGACAGAGCGTTTTCCACTCTTGGTTGCTATACATTTATGGTTTCAGTTAGTTGTACAGGGTCCCAAGGCTAGAAATGCAGGAAGCCATGTGGAGTTGTGAGCTGAGTCACAGGGCCGGAGAAAAACAAAGACATTGTGACGACAGAGTGGTGGGGGCGGGGTAGGGAGGGCTGGCCTCTCTGGAGATCGAGGTGGGCGCCTTCCACGCTAGAAACTGCTCCCTTTCAAGCATCTGTTAGCAGGTCCGAGGTCACCGCATGACTACAATCCAGTTCCTACCAAGTGCCCACTGAATACAGCTCTCTGTTCTATGAGAATGTGCAAAAACCAGGGGGTGAAACGGAAGTCTCTGTTTAGGTAGGGGCTTGTTTTATTTTTTTAAACCCTGGCTCATCCTCTTACTACCCGTCACCCTTTGGGTGGTTTACTTAAACTTTCTGACCCTGTTTCTGCTTCAGTAATAGGAATCCTTATGTCACTGAGATAGTGTGAGGGTTCCAATGAACCCACATGAGAAACAAATATCCCGCACAGGGCCAGCGCACACACAATAGGTGGTCCACACAGGGCGGGTACTGGTATCAAAAAGACTGAAATGTATCCTTGCAGCAGGTTGGTGTGGGGATTCAATAAGATACGGAGTCTTCCCACTCTCAACAGCACGTGAGACCTGGGTGTACATGAGGTTTCAGCAAGGGACAGCGATTCCTGTCCCCCTTTGCGCCCCCCGTCCTGAGATGGTGGTTCTGTTCCCCCTGCTGCTGGTTAGGAAGATGAGTACATGCACAGTGAGGCTTACATGACATCCGTTCACACATTCCACAAACAGGTCCTTCTAGCATTGTGCAGGCCATCGGCCCAGCCCCTGCAGGGGTCCCAAAAACAACAAAATGAGGATAAACACTCCTATTTCTCTGTCGTTTTTAGCAATGGTTCTGCGTTAGGTGTCAAGCTAAGTGCTTCACAGGTATTGAATTCTCCAAGCAACTTTTAGGGCAGCACTATCATCACGCCACTCCCCAGGTAGGAAGAGTAGGCTCAGGATTGAGTGCACAGTGGTCCAAATGCGTGGAGTTAGTAGGTAGCAGAGCTGGGGCTCAATCCTAAGCCTGATTCTCCCAAAGGTTCTGACTGCCACACTCCCAGCTGTCACGGACCAGCTCCCAGGAAGAGAAACCCTCAGCTGGGGCTTTTGGCTTCTTCCGGCACATGGGCTTGTGAACAGCGCGAAGCGGCCAGGTGAACAACCGCCAGGAAGGTCAGAGACCCAGCCATCCTGCGCTGGGAGGGCATCTCTGGCAGGCTTTCCAGAAGATGGGGGTGGGGAGCAATACTGGATCTTGAGGGGGGCGATGGAGCAGGGCCTCAAGAAGGCAGGAGAGCACAGGCACAGAAGAGGACTTGCCCAGGGACGGGCCAGGTTCAGTGCGGCCAGCTGGCCAAGTCTGAGTTGTCTTGCGAGCAAGAGGGACGCTCCAGGTGGCAAAGTCTGGCTGGGGCAGGCTGTCATCAACCTCCAGAATGATGCACTGCTCCGTCTGGCTGAAGTGACTTCCAGCCGTGGCCCGTCACTACTCACAGGATGCCTACCGGTCACACGCCGGGCCTGGCCGGCAGTGCTCAAAGGCCGGGCTGCTCTCGGAAAGGAAGGCGGTCTGCAGAGTTGGTGGGCGCCACCTGTCTTGGCCAGTGGCCCCAACCTCGGTTCTCCTGGGTAAGGAGGTGCTGACACCCCACACTCAGGGTCACAAAAGCAAATGCAGAGATAGTGCTTTTCTTCAAGTCAGTCTGGTGACATCTATCAGGAGGATCACAACTAGGCACAGCCTTCGATGCCACAATTTCACCACTAGGATGGGCCCTAGGGAAATGGTCACAGGGGTGGGCAACATGGGGTGGGCAACATGGGGTGGGCAACATGGGGTGCACACAAGGATGGTTGCCGTCGCACCACAAATGCCACAAATGACCAGTTTGGTTAAAAATGATGACCCATCACACAACGGAATATCACGCTGCCGGTAAAAGTCACTGTGATGCAAAAATCGAGTTGGCAAAACATGAATATGGTATGATCCCAGCTTGAAAGTACATTAACCTAATTCATCGCCTGTTCAATAGTTCACGAGCTGTGTACCACGCAAGATTCTGGGTGCTGGGGGTGTGGAGGGGAGCAGGTTCAGTGAATTTCCTGGGGGAAGTCAGGCAAGGAACGTGCCAACTCCGGAATAAACAAAAGAATTTCTAAGAGGAGCACAACAGCATCAAGAAAAGATAAGGTGGGTTGGTTTAGAGTGAGTGACAAAGAGGGGGGACTGGCAGCTGCATGTTAAAAACATCCAGTCATGAGGACCTGGGGAAGGGCACTGCAGACAGGGGAACGAAGGCTTTGAGGGGTGATGTGACTGGAGCAGTAGAAAAAAAGAAGGGGAGAGGAATAAATTCAGGAAAGAAGAGATGAGAGGGAGGCAGGCATGGGCCAAAGAATACAGACTCAACACCAGGGTGAGGGTATAAAGGGTTTGGATTTTATTCAGTACAATGGGAAGGTTCTGGATTTTAAGTGAAGCAAAGATTCTACGCGGATATACATCCGTATTACACTTATGTAACCAGAAAAAAATACACCAACAGGTTAATCAAAATCATCAGTGGGTAGTGGGGTGATGAACAATTTTTATTGGTTTCCCTGTGCTTTTCTTTAGCTCCCAAACTTTTGGTAATTAGAAACAAGCAATAATTCCTATTAAAAAAAAAATCACCAGAAAGCAAACAGCTTCCATTTCTAGAGGGAAAAGTCTTTTGCCTACATAGTCTCCCTGGATTTTCGCAACAATCCTGTGCGTACGTCAGTCCATTTGAATCAGCTCCATTTCGTAGGGGAGGATACTGAGGTGGGAACATGCAGAGAGACCCCGGTAAAAAATGGCACCAGAACCGAGGTTCCACAGCGCCTGCCCAGGTTTCCTGATCAGGCCACACAGCTGGGCCTACTTGCACTTGAGTCAGCCTCGGGTGCACCCAGCAACCCGGCACCCTGGGGAGAGGTCCGCAGGATGACCCCCTGCTGGAGGCAGGGACGGCAGTGACGGACCAACAGCCCCCAATGGCTGAGGACATGCAAGAGGCCATGTGTGCCAAGAGGCATCTTCCCCACATGGCAGATGTTCAAGCACCATTTGCTGAACGGATGAAGTAACTTGCTTTCAGAAAAATGCCGCTCTTGGGTTCGCTGACTTCACAATGTAGAGGCTGTGCAGTCTCAGGCTCATCACTTCTCCCTCAAGCCCGTGTTCTGTGTCCACTGAGACCCTGCCTGTGCTCGCCCACCCCCCGAAGTGGAATGGTCGTCGCAGGATCCAAAGCCAGGCTGCCCGGGCCGGGATGGGCCTCCGTCCTCTTCTAGCTGTGACCTTGGAGAAGGGCTCAACCTCCGAAGACTTCAGCGTCTGGTGCGCACAGTGGGAGCACTAATGCTGGCCCCACCAGTTACTATCCAGACGGAATGAAGGAATAAGGTGCTGTGAGGAGGTGTTGGCATACGGAACGTGCTCCGGAATGTCAGCTATTATTGGCACTGGCTTTATGGGGCTGCTGAAAGCACCGAGTGAGTGAGAGGCTTTCAGAAATGCAAGCAGAGCTTAGCACAGGGCGGCAACGAGGGCCAGTGGATCCCACGACCCTGTCTCTGCCATGAGCTCCGTTATCACTGCCCCACAGGGGTCTGGTTCAAGGTCCCGTGAAGAACTCCCTGGCATTTTCCAGTGTCTGCCTCTAATTTGTTTCAGGAGCCACCTTTGAGCTTTCAGGCTGGACGTTTGCTCAGCGCCATGAACGCAGCCTGCTCCCAGGAGCGGCCCTGCGGTCACTGCCCCTCTGACCTCCGTCCCCATTTTCAAATTTCAGGTCCCTGAGGATCTTCAGTAATTTTGCAACAGCTGCATGCCACTTGGGCCCATCTCTCCCTCGCTGCCTTTCTTTAACTTTTCACATTGAAACCTGAGAGACATTTATTCAAAAGGGAAACAGACTCATCCGCATAAATGGAGAAAGCCAATGCCACCTGCCATAAATAGAAGCCACCCGTAAACAAGACATAGTATAAAAGTAAAGCAACACTATGGAATTCCCGAGGACAAGGGTGGCCCATTGAAGACTGTGGGCAGGAGGCCCGTTAGATTTCCCTTGAAAAGGGGGATTTGGGGAGGTGTTCAAGATCTGTTAGGACCAAAGAGCTTCTTTTGGTGTAATAAGGAATATCGAAAGAGAAGTTCCAGAGGAAAACCTCTCTAACTGCATGACTCAGCAATTTTATTTCCTTATTGGTCACATTCTAGAGCCGTCTCCTGTGTGCCAGGGGCACAGGGGGCCGGTTTAGGTGATTCCGTTCTTTACGGAGGAAAGCTAAGGAGGGAGCAGCCCACCCTCCACCTCTTACCTATTAGGGCATTTTAGGACAATTTAGGGGAAATGTTCTTCTCTGACAATGTCCAGCCCCTAGAAAATCCTTCTCTGAGGATTTCCCAAAAACGGACCTGGCTGCATGTCACCTCCTGATGGAGCGGAAGGGAAACCTACACAGAGGGTGGCCTCCGAATGGCTTGGCCACCGCCCCTTGTGAAAAGCAAAGGTGTGGGACTCGACATATATCCACGAAGAGACTCACAAGTCCCTGGGGGTGGATGGGACCACGCTGATCGAGTTGAAACAGAAAGTAGCCAACCCCCTGTCTGCCCTGCCCAGACCGGAGGAAGAAAGGACCCAGCAATGCACTCACTTCCTGCTCCCACCCTCGTTCGTCAGAGAGCCTGGGGGGCCACAGGGGCACCAGCCCCGAAGAGTCCCTCCTCTTCAGTTTCTCCCCGCCACACCTGTCTGGCTCCTAGCCACATTTCCAGCCCCAGCGGCCGGGAAGTCCTCTGGGACCCCTCTACTCTGACAGGCTGAGTACCTGGCACACAGCGCACTTGCAGGGATGCTGTCATGAAAGAATAGGCCTTACCCCGGGCTGCCTCTACAGTTCATGTCAACATATTTCTTCTTAAAAAGTATTCTTCTTAAATTTGCTGGGGTTAAATTGGTCATTAAAATGCCCATACTACCCAAAGCAACTATAGATTCCATGTAATTCCTATCAAAATACCAATGGCATATAGGTCATAGAACTAGAACAAATGTTCCCAAAATGTATACGGGACCACGAAAGACCCCAAAGAGCCTCCGTTCCGCAATCTTGCGAAAGAACAACAAAGTTGGAGGCATCACGCTATCCGATATCAAACTATACTGCAAAGCCATAGTCATCACAACAGTATGGTACTGGCATAAAAAGAGACAGAGAGAAGAGAGAGCCCAGAAATAGACTCACACCTTCATGGTCAATTGGTATTTGACAAAGGGGGCAGGAACATGCCACGAGGTAAAGGTAGTCTATTCAATAAATGGTGCTGGGAAAAGTCAACGTATTTCTTGAGTGTCAGGGACAAACGGTGCTGAAAGTTTTCCTACCAGGCACTGGTGAGGTGACCAATGTCCCGCTTTGCCGGGGACTCTCCTGGTGTTAGCCCTGGGTGCCTATGCATGTCCCAGGAAACCCCCCGGACCAAGGCAACTTGGGACAGCCGGTCACCCTGCTGGGTTAGGCTTCACACGCTCCATTGTCATGGGACTTTCCAGCAGAGTGGGAGAGGGTGACATTAAACAAACCATCCCACAAAGAAATGAGTAACTGCAAACCAAACCGGATGCGGAGACAGGAGGAGAAGCCAGCCAGCCCCGCGAGTGTGGCGGGTACGAGGGGGAAACGGAACCGCCCCGGCCCTGGAGAAGCTCACGGCTGCTAGGAGAAGGAGGGACCCGCGGCTTATTTGATGAAAACTGGTGCGTGCAGACAGTCAGAAGTCTGCCTTCCTGCGCCTGGCTCTCGTCGCACTGTTTATATTTCAGCTGGGGTTTCCAGCGAAGGAAACCCGCTCCGGCCAACTCAATAGATATAGATTGAAAGGGCATTAGAAGAGCTACACATCCAGGCCTTCTGGGGGCGCGGACAGAGCAACACACCAGGCCGGAACAAAGGAGGCCGCCTGTTCCGTTCCCTCAGGGAAAATCAACTCAAGCCCTTCTCTGCCCTTGGGTTTCTCTGCCCAACCTTCCAAGTCCAGGAAGAGCCAAGCTGATGGCCAAGCTTGGGTGCAGCCAGCCCCTCAGAGAGGCTCAGGGGGTCAGCATGATTAGAAATTCCCGCACAGTTGTGTGTGGGGCAGGGGGGGATGGATGATGATGGAAAAGGAAAGGGCCGGGCTCCTGGGAAGGTTCAGGCCTCAGGTGCCTGCTGTCCCCTCTTCAAGAAGCAGGGCCTTCCCGGGGCCTCTTGCTCTGTGGTTACTCCTTTGCTGGCCTTCTGTCCAGAATATTCCGTTACCACAGGCAGCCCTGTGCCGACAGCTGCCTTCTCATGCACACGTGTCTTCTCGTGCACACGCGCCTTCTCATGCACACGTGTCTTCTCGTGCATGTGTCTTCTCATGCACGTGTCTTCTCATGCGCACGGGCCTTCTCGCGCACACGTGTCTTCTCATGCACACGTGCCTTCTCGTGCACACGTGCCTTCTCATGCACATGTGCCTTCTCGTGCGCACGTGCCTTCTCATGCACGTGTCTTCTCATGCATGTGTCTTCTCATGAGCATGTGCCTTCTCACGCGCACATGCCTTCTCACGCACACGTGCCTTCTCGTGCACACGTGTCTTCTCGTGCGCACGTGCCTTCTCGTGCGCACGTGCCTTCTCGCGCACACGTGCCTTCTCATGCACGTGCCTTCTCATGCACGTGTCTTCTCGTGCACGTGCCTTCTCGCGCACACGGGCCTTCTCATGCGCACGTGCCTTCTCGCGCACACGTGCCTTCTCATGCACGTGCCTTCTCATGCACGTGTCTTCTCGTGCACGTGCCTTCTCGCGCACACGGGCCTTCTCGTGCGCACGGGCCTTCTCATGCACATGTGCCTTATCCAGCCACCCAGACACCTCTCACCTTGGAGCCCTCAGGCACGGCTGGTACAATGCCTGGCGTGGAGGAGAAAGCCTTCAAGTGCTGCTGAGAGATTTCCAGAGAGTTTTAAGGAGCGCAGTGCCCCTCGGACCCCCGGCTCCATGCCCTCCAGCCAAACCAGCGTCTCGGGGCTCTCAGACACTCAGCCCGCCTTGCTGGGCCTTCAACGCACGTCTCCTGTATCTTGACTCAGGGGTCTCAGCCTGGGCCTGGTTTCACCCTCCAGGGGAAGCTGGGGACAGGTTTTTGGTTGTCCCACAGGAGACAGGGCTGCTACCAGCATCTGTGCTGAAGGCCAGAGATGCTGCTGAACATCTTATAACGCACAGGACAGGCCCGCCACAGGGAACAATTAGGCCAAGGTGTCCCTTGCGCTGAGGCTGAAAGACCCAGCAGCGTGGCTGAATGCTCACCTCCCTCCTCACACACCCTCTCCAGGAAGCCTTCCATGACCAGCCAGCACCCCTTCTTGCCCCTTTTGTATTTTCTTTGGGACATTTCACTGCCATCTAACATGATCGGAGCTGTTTATTTAGTTGCTTGCTGGGTGCTCCAGGTGAGGGGCCCAGGGACCTTGCTCTTTGCTGGCTGCCTGGCATGCAGAGCAGCTTCTGGCAGACGGTAGGCTGCTCCATAAAGATGTGGCACGCGGATGCTTAATAAAGGGCGTGCTCACCTGCTCAAATGCCGGCGGTCTGAGGCTCAGCTGTGCAGCCGAGCTCCTCCCAGGCTGCCGGTCTTTGTGTGTGTAGGTTTGTTTCACAGTCAGGTCCAAGTCAGCCTCTGTTGGCTGCTTGCTCTGGGGCCTTTGGCAAGTTTCTTAGGCCTTCCGGGACTCAGTTTCTGCATCTGTCAAGTGGGGCTGTTATTATCATTAGCCTCTTCCTGGCAGGGATGTGTTACGGATGAAATAAATTAAACCACGTGCACAAAACACGTAAGAAAATGCCTGGCTCAGGGGAGCCTCCGTGAACGTCACTACCACCATCATCATCATCATTATCTTCCTCCTCCTCAGGATTTGGCCAGAGTAGGTGGTGACCATGACAGAATGGGCTCTGGGACCCTAGCAGGCGCTAAGGGGATTAAGGATGGTGTGCAGGGCCAACGTGGTCCCTGTTTGGTTTTGCCGACTCCTGCTCCGTCCATGAAATGAACCAGCTGAAGCCTTTATCCAGCCCTTGCTTTGATAAGGCCGCGAGCGGAGCGCGTGGATTTAATGTGGCAGATGGTGCTGTCCTTGAATTATGAAACCCAAGAAGGAAATGAAAGCGCTCCGTTGCAACAGATACGGGTCAGGACGGGTAGAGGGCAGGGGTGGGGCGTGAAGGAGGGCAGAGCAGGTGTTTTATCAGCTGGGCAGTGGCTGTGCTCTCGAGTGGTTGCAGCCTGAGAACACTGTAACTTTATAGCCCCTTCATTTTGGAGGGGCGAACGCCGCACAGGCAGGGGACGGGACCCCCAAGGGCACAGGGCCGGCGAAGGGTACAGCACTCACATCTCTTGATCCCTTAAATGGGGTTGTTTCTGCTACCCCAGATCACGGCCTCTGGGAGGAACTGTCCCCAGGCATTCTGACTTCAGGGCCCTCTGCTCTGCAGAGGACCTGAGGATGTGCACCCCGACTCCTCTCAGCAGCCAGGGACAGCATAAGCTAGCACCCTGGAGCCAGCCTTTCTGGGTCCCCCCTCCCAGCCACCAGGGCATGTTGCTTACCCTCTTGGAATCTCAGTCTCCTTCCCTATAAGATGGAAACAATAACAGACCAGTCACAGAAAGTATTAGCTGTGGGCTTGGCACATAGTAAATGCTCAATAAAAACGTTCATTCCTAATGAGGTCGCGGAATTGACTTTGAGGTCTGACAGTGCCCTAGGCTGTGAGTCCCTCTGAGGTCAGTCTGTGATGCTACCCTTGTTTTCAATACCTTGCATGACAACTGACACCTTAGGAGTCTCTGTAAAGGGTGGCGGCTGACGCCTGGCCCTCTTACCAGCACCCATTTCTCAGCGGGCACCATGAAGCCCCTCAGGACGTGGCCTCCAGAGCCGTGACTCCTGTTTAGCCCTTAATTCTTGATGCAGGAAGCACCACTCCTGTCCCTGGTGAACCAGCCTCCTCCGCTGGCTGTGTTTTGTTTTCCGCTCCTCTCTGCAGCCCAGCCTTCCCCGACAGGGCCCTGGGCTATTTGCATTTAAATTGGTTTTCTCTCATTATAGAAATCTCTCAGGTCAGCTGGAGCTGCCATTTTCCCCAGGATCTGAGCGGAAGCTCCATTTCTCCATCCAGGGTCCCTCATGCCTGCCTCCCTCTTGCTCACCGGGAGAGGTGCCCACGCATGTTCCCCCTCCGTGACCAGGGAGCCTGAGACTGTCACCTGCTCCGAGCAGCTCCGGTGTTCCTCGTGGAGGAGGGGGCGGGCAGGGGAGGGGCTGGAGGATTCGGAGAAGAGGCTTTCCAGGGAGCGCTCCTCATGAACCGTGGTCACACACACATGCACACACACATGCACACATGCAGGCACACGCTAGCTAAGCTGCTTATAGGCGGAACTGTGGCCAGAGTTTCTTCTGAGAGGTAGATGGGATAATGACGGGGCTTTCTTCATGGCTCCTCCTGAAGACGAAATGAATTAATGATTCATTAACAGCGTCTTCCAGGTGAGAAAGCTGAGGCACAGGATGCTGAGATCACCTGCTCAAGGTCATTGCTAAGAAACCACGTAGAGGGAGGACCGGAACCCAGGCGGGGCGGCGGTGTGATGATGCACCCTATGCTGGACCCGCACCGGACCACACGCCTGCGTTTTCTCGTCTGGTTCATTTTCCAGAAAGTGCTGAGCCCACATCTGCCTGGGAGAATCGGGAAGGGCGGAGCGGGGGAGGGACTTGCAGGGTGACTCGGATCTTTGCAGATGGGTGACAGGGAGAGCACAGCTTCACGGAGGAGGCCTCAGCTAGGGCCCCTCCACTGGGCTGCCAGTGCTCTGGGTGATGCAGGCCGGACAGGGGTGAGGCGTGGGGCCAAGAGACTGGCTGAGACCAGGCCGTGCCAGGCCTCCATTGTCACATGCATGGGTGCTGTCCTGAGGGCAGGGGGCAGTCAAGGAGGGGCTGAGCAGGAGGAGGACAGACACCATCAGAAAGACTAGTTCTAGTGTGGGAGGCTGCCTGGCTGGGGAAACTGGGTGACCACAGGACAGGCAACAGGCACAAGAGCTACAAGTGACTGGGCGTAGGCAACAGGGTTAGGTGCTTCTGTCCCTGCACAGAGGCCCCCGCTCCTCACCAATGTGCTGTGGAGCAGCATCTACTCAAGGAGGGCAGCGTTATCTCACTGCTCCAGACACGTCACAGGCCGATGGTGGCCCTGGTGGCATGTGATAGTCAAGAGGGCAGGGACAGAAATGAGCTAGGATGGTGGCACTTGAGACAGAGATGGGGGACCAAATGTTCGTGATCTAGTGGGCGGCGTAATCTGGTCTTGGCGCTCGACCCACTGCCCGGGCTGAGCGAGGGTGGAGAGGTGGGTTGATGTTTAGGGGTAGCTCACCAGGGTATAAACTTTTTTCAAGCTAACGCCAGGGATGGGCAAATGTTTTTCTGTAAAGACGCAGATAGACAATATTTTGGACCCTAGGGTCTGTGTTGATGTTACTCAAAGCAGCCATGGGTAATAGATACGGGAATAGGTGTGGCTGTATGCCAATAAAACTTTATTTACAAAAACAAGCCATGGGCCAGATGTGGCCCTCGGGTTATCATGTGCCACCCCATGCTCTGCACAACGGGGTGGTCCATGTGCCAAGTGGAAAGCCAGCCAGGTGTGCCAGGTGGTTGAGTGACAGAAAGGCTCACATGTGAGGCTCACACCTCATCGGGTTCCCAAAGACCATCTGTCTCTCCTTGAGTGGTGCGCATCTGATCATGAAAAGACTCCTCCGAAATGGCAGAGTAATTCCAAGGTGCTCAGTCTCTGCTATGGTCACAGTGGAGACCCTGGTCTGACAACCATTGGTGATAAATGCCACCCAATGGGAGCACTAGTTCACTTTTACTGACCACTCACTCTACACCAGGCACTGGGTCATGAGTTTTACCCAAGTGACCCCATGTAATCACGACAAACCCCCTACGAGGCAGGTTACGTACTATTAAATACCCCTATTTTACAGATGAGGAGACTGAGGCTTCGAACCAGGGAGTCTAATCCCAGACCCTGGGCCCCAACAACTCTCCAAGTGCCGCAGGATACATGGACACCTGCGGCCGCTAAAGCAAACCCATGATGGAGCACTGACACACTTGGCAATCTTTTGTCCCCTGGCCTGTCACTGTCATTGGAGAAAAGCAGTCTGGAGGAGATAAACCCATTTTCTTCAGAACCAAACTAAACCCAAATTAACAGGCACCTCTCTCTGGGACCTTTGTCACTGAGCAGAGGAGCGGTGTCAGGTGTGGGCCCAGGTGAAATGAATACACTGGTAGCTGAAGGTACTGTGTTTGGGGGACAGAAAAGGAGAACAGACAGCTGATCTCCAAGGGTCACACTGCAAACATCCACCACAGGCTCCAAGGACCCCTGTCCCTGCCTTCAGGAGGACACAGGCTGGGAGCAAGCCAGGCACAGAGCAGACAATTGAACACCCAGGACATCATGCACGGTAGGGTGATTTTAGGATGCACTTTGAACACAGAGCAGGGACACCTGCCTTAGCCCAGACAGAGGCACCTAGAGCCCAGCCCAGCCCAGGTGCTCTGGTGCGGTGCAGTGGGGGTTGGAGAGCATCTTCCAAGACAAGGCGGGCTGAGACCATGCTGAAGTGAGAAGATCATGCGAAGGGAGACAGGGTCCTGGGGGCTGGGCCCCCAGCGGTCGGCCTGGACCTCTTTGGGCTGGAGGCTGCCTGGTTCTCAGAGCCCTCTGCAGCGAGAAGAGCCTCTGAGTTCAGGATGAAATGCAAGGCGCTCGCCAAGAATGTGGTGGTGCCGCAAGCAGTCTGCTGATGCTGAGCATCTTGAAACAGGGAAAACAAATTCCAGACCATCACTCCAGCCAGCCGCCCAGTCCCCCTCGCCTGCAGACACTTTCCCTGGAAGCGAGGAAGCTGGAAGACGTGAACAGTGCCACCACCCCTCTTGTACCATCCAAGAGTTCCCATTTTGAGGGTCTCACAGCGGCCAGCGGTAGGCTGGTTGCTTTCCATGTAACATCCTGTTTAACAGCAGCGACCTGAGCCTCAGAGGTACCATCATTTGCTCACGGTCCCTCATTGGGAAAAGAACGGAGACAGGCCACAGAGCCACGTCTGCCTGACACTTGAGCACACTGTCCTTCCACTGGGCCTCTTGACCTTGACATCACACAATTTCAAGACCTTACAGGTTGTTGAGATATCTTTGATTATATCCATCTCTCCAAAGGAGCGTGTACATTTAGCAGGTAAATAAACCTTGGCTCAGAGAGGTGAAGTGTTTTTTCCAAGGTCACGTAGCTGTCAAAGGGACCAACTAGGAACCTGAACCTAGGTCACTCTGTTTTGAAAGCCAGAGCCCTTTCTCTTTTACCATGGCAGAGGGACCTCTCACATTCCACTCTGGTAAAATTCTTTTTAAAAAATAATAAACAAAACTAAAACTCCTATCTCTGAATTTCTACGTTGGCAGGTATTCATCAAGCAATCAAAAGACAAATACCCAGGAGAGCAGAACGTGCGGATTTCACAGCCAAAATGACATCATAAGGAGCCACTGTGCCAAGAAAATCTAATTTCCTCTGACAAAGTGGCAGGCCAGGAGATAAGGCTGAAGGTACTGACGTCGCCGGTGTCCCCATTCTGAAGGACAAGTTAGATCAGCTCCACAGAAACCACTGGGGGGCAGAGAGGGGGCAGGTCACACCACGCACTTCCACAGAGGGGCACACACGTGATACAGACACACAGACAGATACCCACATGACACACAAGGTCACAAAGACAGACACACAGAAAGACATATCCCAAAAGCCATTCAGAGGCGCTCATACACAAATACACCCAGACACCCCCAAAGACACACAGACACACTGAGACACACGTATGTAAATACACAGATACATAGGTAATAGAAGTACAGACATACACAGACACATGCAAATCCACCCACACACCTCCCATTCAAACACACATACACACTCATACACATACATAGAAATATAGGCACACATTTAGGTATAGACACGCACAAATATAGACACACAGATCACACACATGCACACGCAGACACACCCATCTGCCTCCTGCCACATGCAGACGTGCAAACGCACAGACTCGCACTTTTGTAGACACACATGTTTACACCAAGAGGCTCGCGGCCTCTCCCCTCACCCTCCCTGCAGCTCGGAAGGTGCACCCTTCCCACGTGGCGGTGCTGGGAAATGACCGCCGCTTCAGTCTGTGCGCCCCTGACGCGGGCTAGCCCGGTGCCTTCATCCAGGGGCTTGGGAGATGCGCGCCAGCAGCAGCCTGGTGGGGCGACCTCAGAATCGGGCTGCCCTGCGTTCCAACCCAGGTGCGGCCACTCAGCAGCTGTGGGCACCTGGGCACGTCTCCGCAGCTCTCCGCAGGTGGGGCGGCAGAGCCCCCTGAAGCCCCAGCCCTCGGTGAGGATCTGCCCATGCTAAGTTAGCTGAGAGTCTTTCCCCCACCAGGCTGGGGGCGCCTCTGTGGGCAGAGGTCTTGCCTGCTCGCATCGAACTCAGTCCCCAAGGCTTAACAATGTCTGCCAGGCCCATAGTAGGCGCTTGGCAAATACTGGTGACAAGAACCGAACAGGCCCATAGCCTCAGTGTGCAGCAGGGGCCTGGCACCAAGGCCCTGGTCCATCACAGTTCCAGTGCGCTGGGAAAGTGGTGTCGTGGCCGTGGGCCAAGTTCTGACGCCACGCCAGCCGCTCCTCTGACCTCGGTGCAGCCTCTCCATGAAACAGGCGTCCACTGATCGATGAGGAAGCCGACACCTGAGGAAGTTAGTTCACCAAGGTCGCACCGCTTCCGGTGGCTAGCAAACCCAGGACTGTGACTGCAAGATAGACAATCAAAACCTAACAGCCACGGACTTTCCGAACAAACACTTCCCTCGAGTGACACGGCTCAGCCGGTGACTTCCACAGCCCACTCTGCCTAATCCGGTGTGGAGCAGCTCTTCGGAGCGAATTGTCCTGTTGTCTCAGTCCTGGGTTGATTTCTCAGATGTGGCATCTGTCCGGGGCACCCGCTACGTAGCCATGGTGTTTCATTTTAAACATGCGGCGGCCCAAGGACTCATGCCATCTGAGGATCTCCTTGCACCTTCTCAGGTAACATGCGTATTTATCAATCCATCCATCCATCTCTACATCCATTACTCCATCATCCTTCACCCACCAGCCAACCGTCCATCCCTCTACCCGTCACCTGACCGGCCATTTACCATTTGAGGTCCCCGATGTTTTTCTTCTGTGTCTGTGTAAACCACACAACTCCACCTGGAATCAACACTGTTTTCTTTTCTCTTGCATTGCTACAATTCCTGGGTTTAAAACTCAACCCACCTGCGGGCCAATGAAGTCCTTTTGCATAACTGCCCGTGGCGATGATGGATGGTGCATGGTTCAGCATCCTCCAAGTCCTGAAAGATGCCGACACATGCACCCTCCCTACCTCGGCCCCTCAGACCCACTCGATACCCCCCAATCCACCAGCCCCCCAGCTTCCTGAAAACAGAGGATATTGTGAAGGATCTTGGCTTCTGTCTGGGGGAGGCAGGATGGATGCAGCCACCGGGCCTGGAGGCCATAATTATCCTTCCCCACAAAGGAAAATAAACTGTCCAAAGATAGTGGCCACCTGGCAGGCAGGGGCCCAGGCAGGCAGCAGTGACTCATCCGCATGCCAGGCTGCCACTGTCCCCTGCACAAACATACATCCCGGGCGAATGGGCAGAACAGAGGCACCTGGGGCCAAGTAACCCGCATTCTCCCTGCCCTTATCACCTCAATCCCTCTCCCCTGCGGCACCTGCTAGTTCATGGCACTGAACTTGGCACTCTCCTGGGTGACCCTCTAAAACAGCAACTTCCCTCGCACGGAGCAAAGTGCGATGGGAAGGGAGGGGAGCAAACACGGCCAAGGAACCGGGCACTTCACAGAGATCTCCCCAGACACTCAGTCCATGCCGTCTCCGCTGTAGAAAATTGAAAGGGACATTCAGAGAGGGGAAGTGACCTAGTCAAGATCTGTAGAAAGGCCGGGATTCAAAGGCAGGCCTGTCTGGCTCCTGCCCCCGTTCCCACCCAAATGTTTTATTGTCCTGCTAAAGTGCGACCAGACACACCACACTTTGTCCACGTTGGGATTACAAGTAAATGTCATCCCAAGTGCCCATGCCAATACCCCGGTCGAACCGGGAAAAATGTAATCCTTTCTGATCTCTTCATTGAAACGCAGACATTTAGGATGCAGCGTGCATCTTGCTGGCAGGAGGATCAACACCAAAAGCCACAGCTCGGGAAGGCAAAGCAAGGACGGGCCAGGCACAGGGGGCCCCAGAGGCAGCCCGGAACTCTCCACAGCCAGGGGCACTGGACGGCCATCCACTGTTGAGACACCCTACTGACCAACAGACAAGACTGACGTCCAAGGCCGCCTTTCTCCTGAGCTTTCCTGCTCCAGGGCCTTCTGCGGGGTTCAGAGCAGGGGTGCCAAGAGCTTCCCCCCGACAGGACCCTCCCTCCCAGCCGGACTTCAGGCTAAACGACCTTTTCCTCGTAGGGTCGCCACCTGCCAACACGGTACATGGTGCCGTGGGACACTGTGGCGTCATCACGGACTCTGGGCTCTCCACGTCCCTACCTCTCCTCAGATGGCACATGGCCCTGCCCTCTCGTCTCCCTGGAATCTGTCTCCTCCCACAGCAGCCCTGGCGCTCCTGGCTCCTCGCCCGGCTGGCACCTCTCCGAAGGCCGACTGCAGCCCAGCCCCCGCACTGGCTGAGCGCCTTCTCAAGCACGGCCAGCGCTGTCACCGCAGGCCCACCACCCTCCCACAGATCTACATTTCCTGAAGATCAAATCCAAATGCCTGGGCCTCGCTTCAAGACCTGCTGTCCCTAGACCCCTGCCCATGCCTCCCACCTCATGTAGAGAAGCCCTCCAAGACTCAGCCTCCCCTCCCACCCCCAACAGAGTCCCCGCACTCTGAACAGCTCTTCTCCGGCCCTGCTGCTGTTCCCCGTTCATCTTCCCCTGCCACCTGCAGGCCCAGCGCACACCTCCCAGGCCACTCCCTCGGGCGGTGGCCTCTGCCCCCCGAGGTGTCCCTTATCACACCGGGTCAGAAGTCCTCCTTGGCTTCTGGGCTTCTAAGATGGGATTCGCGGGAGGCTAGCCAGAACTCATGGCTTCGCCAACAACATTTTGAGGAAGACATGAGGAAAGCAAGGTGCTCCCCACTTCCGGCAGAACAGAAACATGCCCCAGGGTGAAGGAAAAGGGACTAGGAGGGGGAGTGACACTGATGTCCCTGGGAAAGAGGTCTGCATGCCCAGGGCCAGGTGTGGGACAAAGGCAAAGTCCCCCAGGAGTGATCTGTGGCCTCTCCGAGCAGAAGGGAAGAGGGAGCCCCCGTGAGGGAGGCGGATCCCAGAGAGTGGAGTAGCCACACTGTGTGTCGAGGCGATCAGGGGCGTGGGCCTCTCGAAAGCCTTCCCACAATCCTGCCCAGCACAGGAAGTAATACAGTGACCCGCGTGAATCTCAGAAGTCACCAAAGGAACCGTCACTTGACCTGAGACTGCTGCAGACAGGAACCAAGAACAGCTCCACGGAAACCTGCGTCGAACGATGAGTTTGAATGATAACCACCATTGGTGTAAGAAGAACACAGGTGGCTTCCTCCCCATCACCTTTTGCACCCAAGCAACCTCTGGGGAAAGGGAGGGGATGGGTCAACTGCCACTGAGTTGCTATCTGCCCTGGCTGAAAGGGGGCTCTGACTCAGAAAATCCAGGCACCGTCTGAAGTGGGGTGTGAGCGGTTATTTGATTGCTAACATTACGGTATCAGGTGGGCAATGAGAGGTTGGAAAGGCATTAACCTGTGCCGATTACCTGTTGGGCACCAGGTCCTTGCCCAGTACCCCACAGGTCCTTAGGGGAATCAATCAATGCACTCTTGGGGTACAGTGGCGTAACTCACCCAAAGACACAGCCAAGGAGAGGCCACCCCTCTGCTTTCGAGGTGGGCTGCATACCCCAGCCCTCTCTGACATCAATCTCACCGGCAGTCTTTCCAGAAACAGCTGGTCCACTGGGCCGGAACCAAGAACAGAGAAGGCAGGAAGACCTAGAGGCTTCCTTGTTCTGGAAAAACATTCGCAATGTTGACCCAGGCAGACCTTTTCACTGAAACTAGAAAAGCTGCCACATTGGCGTTGGCAGGGACAGCGTTCTCCTGTTAGTCCTTACTAGTAGAATTACCCTATTTTAGTGGGGTGGTCACCTGCCCAGTAATTTCCCAGCTTCCCTTGCTGTAGGGAGTGACCAGTAAGCTAGAAGTAGAAGTCACTGGGTGGAGCTGCTGGTAGCCTTTGAAAAGTGCTGACTCGTCTGAGCAGTGCAACGACCTCTTCCCCTTCCCTGCCTGGAAAGTGGGTGTGATGGCTGGAGCTACGGCAGCACTTTTTCGACCATGTAATGACACTGATGATGGAGAGCACCCTCTAAAGTTAGGAGAACTCAAAGATAAAAAGGAGTCTTGGGTTCCTTGGAAGGAATGACCAGGGAGCCACCATTTCAGCCGTTGACTATTTACAGCAAGACTGGTTTCACATGAGAGAAAAGTAAATTCTTATCTTGCACAAGCCACTATTATCTGGGTTTTCTGTTACAGGTGGTTGATACTAGTCCTAAGCGATATACTTGCATTCTTAGTAGGATATTTGAGCAGGATTTGGAGATTTCATTTTTAAATTGCCAGGACCCTAGGCTCCCAGAGAAAGATGTTCCCTGATGCACTCTTAGTTAAAGCGTTATTGGGGGGAAAGGGGCACTAGCGTCTCCCCAGCCCCTGCTTTACGCCATGCCCTGCACCCAATGCCACAGTGTATTTGTGAAATGGAATTATCATCCCATTTTACAGAAGAGGAACTGGAAGCTCCATCAACCTGCATTCCTGTCCATGGAGCTCAACTGGGATCGATTTCCCCCACACCCGTGTGGCCCCACAGCCCGTACTTTTTCTGTTGTTTTCCCACTGCCTCTCAGGTCGTGAACTCTGAGTCCCAGTTCGGGCTCCAGGCGCAGCCGGTCGGCCATCGTGAGGGCCCTGGGATCCGGGTGTCCTGTCCTCACCCAAACCTCCCCGCTGCAGCCACCGCTGAAGGCTGCAAGGTGACTAAAGCAGACCGTCCATCTGGCCTCTCCCTACCTCACTGCCCCGCTGTTTGCTGGCCATCTGGCCCTCCTCTCCGTGATTCTCTCCCTGCCCCTCCTTCCAGGACCCTCTTAAAGGAACCAAGTCCCACCACAGTTTCGGTTTAGGACCCCCACTCTTAAAACCAAATATGCTCCCCGCCTTCACCAGGGCAAGCCTGGCAGGAAGGCCAAAGGCAGCGGGGATTTCTGGGAGCAGCACAAGTCTATTTCTAACCTCGGACGACAGCGCCCAGAAGGATTACCTGTTCCAAGCCAACACCCCCCCAACCCCCACAGAAAGGCGATCGGAGCAGCCTGGCTCCTCAGCAGGCTTTCCGCCGAAAGTGGCTTTGTCCTGTCTGAAACTCCTGTCTGTCCCAGGAGAGACTGCAAATACACTCTTTCTAGGAGCTGGCGGAAAATTAACCCACATTAGGGGAGAGCTGGGTGATGCGGAATTGGGGACAGGAAGGTCCATTGGAAAGAACAACAACAAAAAAAATGTTCTTTGTAACCAGGACAAGGCTGAACGTGCCTTCTCTCTATTGGTCCGAATCTGTGCCAGCCTCCCACTGGCACCCGTGGGTGTGCTGAGAACAGCTACGGATTTCTATAGAGACTGTCACCATGGCACGAGGAACCTTATTCTGCTATTTCAAGTGGAAAAAAAAAAAATCAAAAGGTCAGAGGAAGAAAATCTACCACAGGGCTTTTCGAACTATAAATATTTACGAACGTTTCAGCGTTGCTGGCCGTGTGCTGGGGGCCGGCCATGGCACCATGGGCCAAGACGGGGCACCTGGACAGGGGCCCCCCGGGAGGGAAGTGTGGGCTCAGGTGCTGCTCCGCCATGGTCTGACTTCTGTCTCGCAACAGCCTTGAAAGGACAATAATATGTCCCCCCTGTTGTCACCAGGGAAGAAAATGAAGCTTAGGTCACTTGCCCAAGGGCATGAAGAGCTGGAATCAGGACTATGGTAGGGTTGAGTCCCTCTTGGAAGGCCAACGTCCACACGGGGGATCCTGAACGTGAAGTGCTGCAAGGTCTGTTCATGGAGACACAGAGTGAATTAAGGAGCCCGCAGGGGTGTTGAGGCAGCCAGGACTGGCTCAGGGCAAGGAAGGAAACAGCGTCACCAGCCCCACGGGGACTGTGGGTGAGGAGGGTACCTGGGCTCAGAGCAGGTGGGATATAGGCAGAGTGGACAGAGGAGGGGCAAGGAAGGGTTGAAGGCACAGCTCTGCCTACTGACCACGCCTGGATCACGCCCCCCCTGCTGCTGCACCCCCCACGTGGTGCACAGCCCCCACCCAAGCCACCAAGAGCAGAAGGAAGGTGCTACCCTGTACTGTAGGACTGGGCCCCGACTGCACTCACTGCTCTGGGTGATGACCACCTAGCCCAGTGGCTCACACTAGCAAGTTTTCTGTTGCTCATGCGTCTGAGAACACGCTGTGCCCTTGCTGGGGTCACCTGGGCTTGGCTCCAGGCTGCGGGTCAAACCAGGTCTCGTCACTGAGAGCAGGTGCAGAAGTCGGAACCATGTGCAAGTTCAGGGCTCACCCACATCCCGTTGGTCCACACAGAGCTCAGCCACAGCCCCGTGGGAGGCGCTGGAAACCCTTGAGGTAAAGGGTACAGTGTCTAACCCTATTTATACGGGAATGAAGAATTGGAAGCTATATTCCCATCTATGATATTCCCCAAAGGAAAAGGAAAATGTTCATATGGAAAGAGAAATAGATGAAGGTTAAAAACAACCGAGGTCCACCCACAGCAGCCTCACACTTACACAAGCCGGGGACATTTGGGTTGACAAGGGCATGTTCGCAGTACTCCTTCCTGTCCCTGGGTCAAGACTTGAGACTTGGAGGGTGCTGGCAGTGAGAGGTACCGGTGGGAGGGGGCATGTCTCTGGTGGCCCCTTCAGGGTTCTGAAGTCAACAGGGTCCTATTCGTGGTATTTATGAAGGTCCCAACGATCAAATTCAGGGAAATGACCAACTTAGGGGTCAAAACCCAACTCTGGGTCCTGAAACTTGGTACCCAAAATATTGTGAATGGCGTATATGGGAGACTGAATCTAGTCACATGATCTCTCCAGAGATAGCGGTAGGCCCTGCCAGCTGGAGCTCACAGCTACATGGGGTTTCACTTAGCTCCTCCCCAAGCCTCGGGTGTCTCACCTGCAAAATGGAGCTCCTAAGATCTGCCCTGGAGATGTGGGGCGAAGGGTCCGGGCAACCTGTACGTGCAGAGTCGGGAATCTTCGAGGTGCCCTACGCATGTCGATGCCTGAGCAGCCCTGTCGTCATGGCAACAGATATGCCCGTCACCTAGGGGTCCTAGCTGACTCAAAGATCGTGCTGTGTTGGGTGTGCCCAGCAGGAAAGCAGACAGTGCAAGAAGCATTCGCTACGGGAGGCATCTTGCTTCAAAGACAACTTTGACCGAGGATGGCCTGTCCAGTAACAGCCATCCTTTCCAACAAGGAGGGTGCAAAACAGGGAGCCCTGAGGGAGGCCGAGCCACGATGCAAATACTCGCCAGTGCGGCGCTGGAAGGAGGGGCTTCTATTTTGAGAAGGCGGAAGGCGGCTGGATACAGATGGCCAGCACTGGGATTCAGGCTGAGTGGGAACCGCCTGGAGCCCATCCCAGCTGCCTGAGCCTGGAATGTGCTGCGTTATTCCCGTGCCCGGGTCAGACACACCCCTTCAAATCCTGGCTTCATGGCTGCGTTTGCCCTGGGTGACCTTGCACAGGCACTTCTGCTCCTCAGGGCCCCAGTCTGGGTCAGAGCTCTGGTCGCAGGCAGGCGAAGGGGTGATGGATGACAAAGTCTCTCTGATTCTGACTGCCAACAGGAACCATCCCCCACCTCCGGAGCCAGAGGTGGAAAACTGACCCCCTTGGCACCAGGGCAGATGAAGTGATGTGAGGGCCACTGTTAGTCACCTGCCTCCTGCACCACGGCGGGCTCCCGGGGGAGACAGAGGGTGGGGACACTGTCTGCCTGTTCCAGCTGTCCCTCCGGGCCCTGGCACTAGACCTGACACAATGACAACAGGAGAGGCAGGAACGAAAGACAGCATTCCATGTGCTCAGCAGTCCTCCCTTACAGACTAATCTTCCCAAGTACCTGATCAATTAAGAATCGTCATCCCGTATTTTCTGAGGAAGCGAACACGGGCCTTCTGCAATTCATGCAAACTTGGGCAAGTTTAAAACTCTGTGCTGAGTTCCCTCATGGAGAAATGCAGGTGATGACACTATCTACTCACAGCCCACAATAAACCGAGCAAGGGTGGGCGATGGCTGTCAGCTGGAAAGGGCCGTGTTGGGACTAAAGCCCCTTCACACATGAAGGTGTAAGGGGCTCCGTCACTGCAGCCCCCACCCAATACGTCAATTAATCCTCAACTGTCTTCCGCTCCAAACTCCAGGCCTGAGCATGACTCCATAGCCGCAGATGTCTAAGTTGCTCTGAGCTGGATTATTATTACTTTTTTAGAGATGAAAGTGCAGCACAGGGCAGAGGGGGAAAATAACTCTCACGAAACTGCGCCGAAGCAATAAATGCAGACCGTGGGGCCGGTGCTGACCCGTTCATTGGTGCCTGTAAGCACTGGACCGGGTCAGCCTCCAGGGGGGCGGCCTGGCTCTCCCCCCGGGGCTGGGCTGTGCAAGGCCTGTGCACACGGTGGGGGCACTGGCTGCCGTCCCTGGGTATCCCTTTCACCTGGAATACCTGCCGCCCAACCTGGAGCAGGGCTGGGTCAACCAAAAGGAGGGGCAAGGAGGACAGGGGACACTGCTCACCACCCACCACCTCCCTTAGAGTGTCCCACATGCCCAGTGGTTCCCCAGGTACTGAACTGAGATGACACTTCTAACAAGGGCCCGAAACCACCAAGCCCGCCGGGGACAGACAGCGTGCACCAATCCTCCAGCCCCTGCCCAGGACGGTCTGGGAGCAGCTCAGGTTTCCGGCTGAGTGACCAGCACAAACTGGAGCTTCTCTGAGCAGACGAGGTGCATGTGAGCCCCGCCGGCCTGCACCAGGGTCCCTCAGCTGGAGGAGTCAGGCTTCTGGAGACCCCGGGGAGGGCCTGCTGCTGCTCCTGGAAGCTTCACCTAACAGCACATACCTGGTTTGAACCCTAGGACTGCCCCTTTGTAGCTCTGCGCCCCGGTTTCTTCCTCCTGAGAGGGAAGCTCATACCTGTATCTATTAGGAGGCACAAGTGAGGTCAGCCAGGCAGACGCTCCGTTGGGTGGACCGAAGTCAGCTTTGTTAGACCTGAATAGAACAACGGCATAGTCCAGTGTCCCACCATTTCCTAGGGACTGAGACTCTGGGGCCCAGGTGAGCAACTTTCTGAGATTATGCAGTTGGTTGGTAGCAGAGCCGAGACTCAGTCCAGGCCTTCGGAGTGTCCTGCCCCTGCCGCTTTCTCCTCCTCTTCCTCTCCCATTCTCCTCCTCACTGCATTATCCAGTGCACGGGTAGCTATCCCCATCACGCCAGGCTGCCGCAAAACCCAGGTTTGAAGCCACATGCAGAACCAAGGGGATGGGTCCCTGCAGCCTGGTCTCACTGGCCTTGGCCCTCTCCTTGCAGTGCATTCTGGGAAGCTCCGCGGAGCTCTGAGAAGCCTCGACACTTAGCATCCTATGAGAGGCTGTTGAACGTCCAAAGGTAATCAGCAACGCAGCCTCTCCAAGATTTCAGTCGCCCTTAAGTTTCCACCCCCAGTCCAGGTACTATCTCTGCTCACCACTCCCTCTCCCCCTTTTCAAAGGAGGGCTGGAGCAACGCCCTGCCTCCAGGTTCTTTCTGTGAAAGTTAAAGCAAATGCTCAATGCTCTAGGTTTCCCCCAACAAGAAAGAGGAAAGAAAGACCCAGGGCCCGTAAAAATCATGCCCCAGGCACTGAGTTTAGTCCTAAAGCGTGAAGGTCACCTGTGGTTTTTTTCCCCGTGAACCTGAAATGAATTGTTGTCTAGACAAAGCAGTGTTTGGCCAAAAACAAAACAAACCCCTAAAACGGCAAGCCATGAGATACTGGCTGGGGGCCTAGGGAGGGGTGCAGGGGACTCAGACTTTGAACCCAGGCAGACACGAGTTCAAGTCCCAGCCCCTCCAGGCTCAGGCCCTGAGACCGTGAATACATCAGTCTTCTCGTCTATAAAACAGGGACCAGGCCGCCCACCTCTCGGGCTCTTTCAGGCGTAAAACGAGACCATGGATGAAGATACACAATCAGGAACAGTTTTCCTCAAGGATGACTGCCACCATGGGGTGACTTCCCCCAAGGGCATTCCAGGCAGAATCCAAGGAGAGTTCTGGTCGCTAAGAGGAATCTTAAAAAATCACTGAACCTCTAAACCTCATTTTCCAGATAAGGAGCCCAAAGCCCAGAAAGGTACATCAGAATGCAAGCCGAGAAACAGCTGTAAGTATCACCAATGTCGCTTGAATTCTTCTGGGGTCAGTTCTGCTCAAGGGGCCAGAGAGGGACAGACAGTATGACTGGGGTTTTTAACCAACTGCAGGAGCAAAGAGCAAAGTCATGTTCAACATGGAGCAAAGGCTTCCCCGCGGCAAGTGCCCAGCTGGTGACCACGTACGTGTGCCTGAGACTGCCCCCTGCACCTGCCAGTCTCGGCGGAGCAGGTCCAACAGTTTGGGGAAATGTCCTTTTATGTTTCCCTCAATGGCTGACAACAGGAACCTCAGGTGGGGATAGTGACCCCGACTCCGACACACACATTTTACACGGGTGTCCCCACTTCATGCACACACCACCTAAGGACACGAAAGAACCGCTGTACAGGTGACAACACGAGGCCCTGAGAAGAGAAGCGCCGCACACACGGCTCCGGGTCCACCGCTCAGGCGTCTGAGGCCTGACTCGGAATCACTTCTGCCACTGACCCTCTGTGTCTGGAGATCAAGGGTCCTGGCTACTTCTCAGACCAGGCGCACCGCTGAAAGACACAGCGCGAGTCTGAGGAAAGGACAGGAGTGCCCCTACTGAAGTGGACTGCATTTCCATGGCCCTGAACCTGCCCTTGCTGGGCCCCTGTCAGACGGGGTTGCCAGGTGAAACGCAGGGCACCCCCTTCAATGTCCCGTGCAAGGGGCCCTTATTTGTACTGAAAACTCGCTTGTTCTTTGTCTGAAATTCAAATGGAATTGGGTGTCCAATGCTTAGATTTGCTAAATCTGGCAACTGTCTGGGTCAGAGCAAGGAGATTAACTGTCCCCTCTGCCACAAGGAGCTGATCTCACCCGAGATTCTGCGTTGTCCCATCTGTCCTGCTCCCTCCCCGACAGAGCTCAGGGACTGCCGGGAGGCCGAGCTGGTCCCCACCCCTGACAGTGACCCTGGCTGGTTGGGATTTTTCTGAAAGCTGTTTGGCTTCATGGAAGAGAAGGAGCTGAGAGCAGAGAACAGAAACTAATGGAGTTTAAGCTTTGGGGACTGTCTCTGATGCCCACAGGCCCTGACCAAGGCCCCAGCTCGTTCTGATAAATATTTGGATGCTCTTTCTTGTGTTTCTCTGTTTCTAAAGACTTGCTCTTTTTAGGGTAAGTTTTAAGTTTACGACAAAACTGGTAGTTCATTTCCTTCTAGCCCTGAAAAATAGATGGGCCACTGTTCACCCATTCACCTACTGAAGATTGTCCTGGTTGCTTCCCAGTTGTGGCAAATATGAGCAAAGTTGCTATAAACACCTATGTGCAGGCTTTGGCGTGGATGTAAATCTTCAGCTACTTGGGGCAAACGCTGAGGAAACAGTTGCTGGGCTGCACACCAGAGTATGTTCAGGGTTATAGGAAATCATCAAAACATCTTTAAAAGAGGCTGCCCCACTTTGCATTCCACCACCAGGGTATGGTGCTCCCGTCCTTCCCATCCTTGTCAGCACTTGGTGGTGTCGATGGTCAGATTTTGGCCAGTCTAATGGGTAGGTATGTAGTGGTAGCTTACTGCTGTTTTAATTTGCACTTTCTTGATGTCAGATTCTGTAGAGCATCTTTTCATATGATTATTGCCATCTAGGCATCTTCTTTGGTGAGATTTCTGTTAAGGTCTTTGGCTCCTTTTTAAAATTAGGTTATTTTCTTAGTGGGTTGTAAGAGCTCTTTGTACATATTTAGGTAAGTCTTTTATCAAATGCGTCTCCTGTAAAGATTTTCTCCCAGTCTGCGGCTTGCCCTCCTGCTCTGTTAATGTCTTTTGCAGAGCAGAATTCTTCATCATATGAAACCTGGGTTATCAATTCTGTCTTGTTTCATGGCCATGCCTCTGGGGCTGCATCTCAAAAGGCCTCGCCATAGCCAATGTCCTCTAGAAGTTTTATAATTTTGTGTTTCCCATTGAGGTCTGTGGTCCATTTTAAGTTAATTTATGTGAAGGGTATAAGCTAAGTGTTTAGATTCACTTTTAGCATGCACATGTTCAGTTTCCAGAACCATTTTTTTTTTAAATCATCTTTTCTCCATTGAATTTTCTTTGCTCCTTTGTCAAGGATCAGTTGACTGTATTGATGGGAGTCTTGTTTCTGGGCTTTCTAGTCTGTTCCCTTGATCCATTTGTTTCTTCTTTCACTGCAACATTGCCTTGGTGACTATAGCTTTTACAGTAAGTCTTAAAAGTTGGGTTGTGTCAATCACCCAACTTGTCTATTTTTGTTTATATTATTTTTTAAATATTGTATTGCTTATTCTTACTTTTTGCCTCCCCATATAAACCTCAGGATCAGTTTGCCAATATCCAAAATAACTTGTTGGGATTTCGATAGGACTGTATTAAATCTATGGATCAAGTCAGAGTGAAATGAGATTTTGGCAATATTGAGCCTTCTTATCCATGGATATGTATTTAGCTCTTCAGTTGCATTTATCAGAATTTTGTAGTATTCCTCATGAAGACGTTATGTATGTTTTGCTAGATTTACGCTTAAGTATTTCATTTTGGGGGGTGGTACTGTAAATGGTGTTGGTTTTTAACTTCCAAGTCCACTTGTTCATTGTATGTAAACAGCCGTGATAACTGCCGCCCTTCACATTTGCTCCTGTTTGTGCTGCCAAGTTGCATGAGGACCCCAGGGTCTGGAAAAAGATGTCCCCGTTCAAACCCCGGACCTGCTGCCTGCCAGCACCATCATCCGAGGGTCACCTTGCCCTCGCTGAGTTGTAGTGCCCTCATCCATAAAGTGGGAATGATAGCAGCATCAGATTCATAGTGTTGTGGGAAAGACAAAACGCTTCTCCAACGGCTGCTGGCCATTCATCATCTCTCCACCACGTACTTTCTCAGGGCCGCCCCCACCAGAGATGCAATGGTCCTGAAGAGGCCCAAGCAATGTCCCCTCTTTTAGGGACATCACCCAGTCGGACAGAAGTAACTCTCCATCACCGGCCAGGCATCAGAAAAGGCGTTCATGTTAGCTGTAAAATAGCTCTTTCCAGAGCGGGAGATTTGCCATGATGGCATCGGGAAAGCTGTCCAGGAGCTGAACTAGTGCCTATGGAAGTGTCACCCAGTAGGTCTTCACCATCTCGGGGACAGCTGGCACGGGCAAAGGCCAGGGCAGGCCACCCCTTGCAGCAGAGGGCTAGTCTCATTGCAACCCCGGGGGAGCAGGCACTGGTGTCCAGGGCCCAGGCGAAGGTTAGAATTAGCAGGAGACCAGGAGGACCTCCCGCATTTTCTTCTCAGAGGCTCAAATCACGTCTTGTCATCATCGTAGCTGCTTCAGCCCAGCTGCTAAGGCAGGCGCAGCTGGCGTTGCCATGGCAACCAGGCAGCATCCACTTCCAGCTCAGCCCTGGATTTCCTAGAACAACAGCAGGGCCTTTGAAAACATGTTTGGGAAGTGGGAGCTGTGAACAGAAAACTGCACCAAGGAACTGTGGAGACACGGAGGGGTGCCTGCATCTCCTCCCCTCCGGGTTCACCAAGCAGGCAGCAAAAAGACACGCCATCAAGCCAGATCCAGGCCTGGGGGAAGACAGCGTCACCCAGACTGGCCTGCACAGAGCTACAAAGAGCAGATGACTTTCCAGGGTGATCACACGCACTACCTGTGACCGCCCTCTGGGTTAGCGGCTGGAATGAGGAGCTAAGGAGATGGAAGGAAGGGTGGCCCCTGTCGGTGGGGTGGCGGCGTCTGGAACCCAGACAGAGAAGGGCTTCACGGACACAAGGGCTTTGGTAGATAGATATTCAAGATTGAGATTTCCAGAAAGTTGGTCAGCACTGGGTGTGGGCCCCTGGGGGTCCAGGATGACTTCCCTGAAGAGGAGTCCACGCTCTCCCTGAAACTGGGGGGCTGGTGGGCTGAGACCCAGGGCTCAGTAAGCTAGGCCATGGGGAGAACTCACCGCACCCACCAGCTGGCTCTGGGGACACAACCCTGCACAGCCAGGGTGTCCCACGTCACCCATGAGGTGTCGGAAGGCCACCCACGGGGTGTCGGAAGGCTGGCTGCCGCAGGGCCCCGGGACCCTCCCCGCCCGGCCTTCCCTTCGCCTGGCCGCCGGCCTCCATCTCCCGGGAAGCAGGCGCACCCAGGCCTGGTTTATTAGTCTCATCCTGGAATCATCCCAGATGCTGTCCGGGCTCATTTACTGACCCGCCGCAGGGCCGGGAAGGAAATTCATTAGGTTGGGCAGAGCTGGCGGCCAGGCCCATCTGTCTGGGCATCTGTCCTCTTCACTCCCCTCCCCTCCCCTCCTAACTTCTCCCATCTCCCCCTCCCCACCCCTCCCCTGCAGAGAGAGGATCCTATGACCCTGCTCAGGATCGCTGAGGCAATGATACCACTGGTCCCCAGGGCTAAATCCCAACCAGGGAGGAAGAGGCAGGACTTCCCTCCAAGGCTCCTTCGCAGCCCGTGCCACCTGCGGACGTGGAAACCTCCCTCCCAGCAGCCGGGCGGCGGGGCGCCTGGCTGGCCGTTCTCGTGCCGAAGCTGTCTTCCGTGGCGAGCGGCCTGGGCATCAGCGTTTTGGCAGAAGGCGAGAGGGGGCCTCTGAAGCCTTCTCACCCCAATGCAGGGCAAGCAAGGCGCTATTTTAATACGTATTATCAGTTTAAAAAACACATACATTTTATACCTAGCATATCCCCGTTGTAACTGTTGCACCTAAAGCTTTAGTAGGTGTTTACATTGTTAACCGCACATCGATGTAACGAAAAATCTAGGTAAATACCAGTCATAGGAGGCATACAGATCTGATGAACATCCCAGTGTCTAGGACACGTTGTTCTTTAAGGAACAGGGAGGTGACTGCATGGCCCAGGGGGCTTTGCCTGGGGTGAAGCTGACCTTGATTAAGCCATTTTGTGCAGGGAAACTACAGCCCTAGGTGACCTGCTGGGCCAGCACCTGCCATCGGCCCCTGCAGAGGAGGCCACTTGAACCAGCGATCCCGGAGGGTTAAGCAAACTGGGCTTCCTACTTAGGTAAATGTTTAGCCTCTGTGGCTGGCAGAGGGGCCAGGCCTGAGGACCTCTGTCCCTGACAGCTGACACCACAGGGACCAGCTGCAGCAATGGGGGCAGGGAGGGAGTGCCTGGGTCCCCGCCCCTCCCCACAGTGACCTTTTCTGATCTAAAGAGAGGTAAGGTGCTGAGACCCTCAGAGGCTGCAAGGGACAAATGAATAGCAGTGTTTGCAGCTTTGTCATTGTTAGTAACACACTGGCATCCCACACACACACGCACACGCACACACACACACAGGAGGCAAACACGACATATATTCTCAACGTTGGGACGGGCCACTTTTGGCCTGGGAAGATCACCTCCAACAAGTACCCTCTGCGACAGCTTCCTGGCTGCTCAGGTGACTGAAGTCTGCAGTGTGGGAGGGCCAGGTAAAGGGGATTTGTTCGTAGGTACCAGAGAGACGCCTGGGTTTTATTAATGGTGCCCTGGAAAGGTTTAACAGACCTTTACAGTAAAAACCAAGAGGTCTTTAAGCAGAGGAGTGGCAAGGCCTGATCCCTATTCCACATAAGGTTCCCCGGTCAGCTGGGAAAGAAGAAGGGAGATCACGAGACCCCAGCAGGGAGGCAGGGGACAGATGGGGCAGACAGAGCAAAGCTATCCCATTCCTGAGATGGGACAGCGGGAGCCATGGCATCGGGTGCAGGACAGAAGTCATGCTTCACGGAAAAAGAGGTAAAGGTGAACCCTAGTTTCCAACTTCAACGACTGAGCAGAAAGTGACTGAGGGGGAACATTTCATTTAGGCAGGCCTGCCTACCTGTTCCTGTCCCCGTCCCCACGCTGGAGTAAGGAGCAGCCCTGAGCTTCATTCAGCGTCCCCCTGGCCCCAATAAGGCTCAATGCCCATTTCTCTGCGGGTGAGTTCATTCCCGGGGTTCCGTTCCCTCTACCCTTCCTGTAAACTGACGCCCCACGGACCTGCCAGGGTCTGTCTGGAGCCCATGCTGAGACCCCCAGTGCATTCATTCCCCCTCCCTTTGTTTAGTCCTCTAGGATCCTGCCTTTCAGACACAATCCGTACCGGCCCACAGGCTACCAAAATTGCTCTTTGGGTTTTCTAGAAAGTGGAGAGTGGCCTTAAAAGCAACAGAACACCTTTCCCATCCCTTCAGCGTGGCCTCCATTCTTAACGATTTGCTTCCACTGGGCCAGGTAGAATAAAGTGCTTAAGCCAGTGGCTTTGGCATCGGCGGAGCTGGGCGGAGACCAGCCTTGGCCACGTTAAACAGCTGTGTGATCTTGGGCAGCGCAGCCCAGGGCCCGGCACACAGCAGGGCCTACTCAATGGAAGGGAGCAGTGATCTGGGGAGGTTGCAAAAGAAAAAAAAGACTTTCAGCTGGAAGGGGCCTTTAGAGAACTTCCTGCTGTTACATAGGGGGGTAAACTGAGGCCTAGAGAGATTGAAGGGCTTGCTCAAGGGCCCAAGGTAGAATTTGGAGTAAATGCCCAGCCCAGACACCCTGCCAGCTCTCTCCCCAAACCCTCTCTGGGAGGGTCAGGGACCCTTGAGGACGCAGCAGGACTGCCTTTGCAATTGCCCACAGGCTGGCCTGGAAACAGAGGGGCACACAGGTGTCCCATGGGCTGGATGGGGTTCACGTGTCTGTAGAGAGCAGGCAGCAGGAACGACTTGCTACAATTTACAGATGTGTCATGTAAAACTCCCAATTTTTTTTTTTCCCCTGAAAAATCGGAAAACATGGCCACCCCAGATCAGTACTCCCACATGGCAACAAGCAGTTGGAGCGGATCTCGGGCCACTCCCTTGGGCTGGCTCTCTGCTCTCTACTTTGCCACAGTCACCACCCATCTCTATCGCCTCCTGGACACTACCTCCCGGAGTCCCCTGCCTTTGACCAAACTACTTAACCTACTGCGTCTTGAACAAGTGGCCCTCATTGATATGACCTGCCCCGTCTTGCAGGCACGGGTTTACAATTCTGGCCCTAGACTATCTCCTTTCCAAAAAGATGTTTGAGGACATAAAGCTACACACACGCTCTAATCCGTGTATTACCTGCCGTTGTGCAGCCCTGAGACATTCCACTCAAGCTCTCCTGGCGAACGTTTTCGTCCTGAAACCCTCCTCCCCACATCCGTCTGGAAATAGAACATCGTGCCTGCGGTTATAATTGGGTCCTTTCTCCGAATACCCCACTTTCCCTCTTCTTTAGGATCGTGCCAAGGGCGACAGTTTTCACTTTTCCATGTTCTTTTCCTCCCCCACCCCCCACCCCTGCCTCTGGTCCCTCCTCTCGGCAGAAGCCCAGCCCTGTGTCCTGCATGGCTTGCCCGTCCCCTCTGCACCTGGTGGGTCAGAGGCTCCAAGGACACGCACCGTTGCCAAGTGCACGGCACCACCCTCAAACTCGTGGTCTCCCCCATGTCGGGCTCCCCACCTCCACCCCACTCCCCTCTCCACCTCGCCTCAAGCTTGAAGCCTGACCAGGCCTCTGCTCAGTGCCACCCCAGGTCCCCGGTTCCGTGAGAAAAGCCCAAGGCCTTGGCCAACCAGACCAGGCCCACCGAACTTCCCCTCATCATCTCCTACCTCCCCCACTAGCCATCGGTGCTCGGGCCAGGAAGCCACCACTCTCCCCATGTCCCCTAGTTGGGTCCCTGTCACTTCTCTATCAGGACAACCTCCTGCCGGGTCACACTTGTTAAAAACAGAAACAGCAACCAAAACGGAGCCCCTCTTCCTCAGCCATGTCACCAAACCCAACGCAGTAACTAACCTAATCACAGTGTGGGCCCCTCCCTGGGGTAGATTTTTAAACTGATCCGTCTGGAATTTCCTAATCAGCACACTAGTTAGGTAGCTGGTGCTGGTTAGGCAACATCTGCCCGATGTGACCCCAGCCTTTGTCTAGGAGAAGGTGACCTTGCCCGAAATGACCCACTCTTTCCATTTCTTCACCCACCTTCTTTCTGCCTGTGAGGACCTTCCGTTTTGTACAACAACTCTGAGCAACCTTCGAGTTCCTAAATGGGGCACTGCCTGGTCCACGGATAGCTTAGCAAAGCCACTCAGATCTTCAAATTCATTCCAGTGAATTTTGTTCATTACCAGCTTCGACACTCCTTGTCCCACCCCCTACCCCCCACCTTGGTGGTTGGGTTGTTCTGTCCTCCTGCGGGAGCTCACGTCCCTCTGCTGTGCTCGGCCTATTCATGCCGCCCTCACAGGTCTGGCTCCCGGGCTCTCAGGTGCTCGGCCAGGACCCTCTGGTCCTCAAACCCTGGAACGGGGGGCTTGGCATGAGAAACGGCCAAGCAAGACTTGAATTTAAACAAAGACTCGGACAGGGTGTTCCCAGGTGGAAGAGGTTCTCCTTGGGTCTTCTGAGAACGTGTCTCCTATTTCATACAAACAAGGGCTGCTTTTCAAGGAGATGGAAAGGACCCTCCTTCCACCCCTGTCAACAAGGTCCCTCCTCTTCTCCATTCCACTCGTGGACTAGGTCCTTCCCTCACTGGGTGCGGGACACTTGACCACAAAGAGCCCTGAGTTACACGACTAATCATTTTCTGGGTCTAGGTCTTGTGATTCCAAAGGAACAGTAAAATCCTCAAGGGCGATCTATAATATTCACCCACCCATTCACCCATCTACCCATCCAGCCTTCTAACCCGCTACCTGACGATCCACCCATCCATCCGCCTGTCTGTCCATCCGTGCCGTCCAGCCTCGACACCGTGCACCCTGCAACGGGTGCTGCGGATAAAGTGGAAAAGCAAAATCAGGTGGGGCCTCTGCTCTCTCCGCAGCTAACAGGACACCTGGATGGAAGGGATGTGCAAACAACTACAAAAATGTAAACGATCAACCGTGACAAGTACTTTGAAGAACAAGTCAGCAGGGCTACGAAGGCCTGTAACAGGGAGATTGATCCTGGTATGTGGAACAGGAAACGCTGGTGTGGTAGCGGCACAGAGGAGCGGGCGTTACAGAGCTGGCCGTGCCCGGGGGCCCTTTCTTTGGGCATCAGCCACGGTGCGGCCCTGGCCTGTGTTAAGGCAGCTTTAGGCCACTGAGCTGGCATTTCAAACACCTCCTGTGTTCATTCATGTACACAAGCATGCTCAACAATATATATGCATTTTCCTGTGATGTCATTTTCTCTTATATAATACCAAGTATGTATTTATAGCGCATACATGTCTGTCTGTATATAAATACACAGACGCATGCAAGGACACACGCGCAAAGCTCCTTCCTTTTCTGTCCCTCACCTCTACGTAAGGTAGTTAGTCCCTTGAAATGCAGCCACTGTCATCACCTTCTTAATTATGTATCGCATCTTCCATGTGTTTATTTCATATGCGACAATTACATGGCTCTTCAGTGAGTGCCATGTCAACAGGCAAGGCATGTCCGTTTTCTCTGCTCCTCTCAGCAGCCCCACAGGATAAATTCTGTTTCCCCATTTCACGCATGTGGAGACTGAGCCTCCGGACATGACAGGCTGGGGGAGAGGGGTTGGGCAGCACTGGAACCCACAGGTGTGTGATTCTACCTCCATGCTGCCTCCTTTCTGGAATTTTAGGACCCAGAGAGACCCTGGGAGAGTGATCGGACAGCTGGCTGAGTTAGGAGCTGCCTCGCCTGCCTAAGAGTTTATCTCTATTTAAAGAAAGAGCTGTTCAGGGAGGTGGACCATGACCGTGGCTGCACAGGCCAGCTGGGCTCTGGGAATTCCGTGGGGCGGCCCGGCAATAACAACCCCTGAACAATGGATCCGCTGACCCAGCAGCCAGAGGTGACCACAGAGGTCGCTGGCCCCTGGCCGGGGAGAAGGGGCCCAAGTCTGCCATCCCCTTTCCTGTGGACCACACAGGGAGGCCGAGAGAGGCTGGATTCAGATGGGCAACCTGAAGGCCCGCTGGGAGTTTGTCCCGGGCCATTGGGGTCAGACTGGGATTCATATGCAACCAGCCTGGGCTGCACGCCTGCCATGTGCTAGGCACTTTCACAAGTATCTTTTCACCAATCCTCTGCGTGACCCTTCAAGAATAGTGCTATTAATATCCCCACTTAGAGAGGAACAAAGGGAGGCTCAGGGACATTAAGTATCTGACCTAAGCTCATATAGCTTAATAGGAGAATTCTGGCCAGTACAGTTGATAAACTATCCATCCATCTACCCATCCATCCATTCAATAAACATTCACAGCATGTCTACCTGTACCAAGCACTGTACTAGGCACTTGGAATAGAAAGAAAAATAAAAGAGACAAAAATCCCACCTTTCACGGAGCTGACAGTCGAGTGCCACAGTGCCAGAGCCTCTGTAGACAGTCATATGTACAACATAAGAGAAACAAAGGCCCAACTCTTGCCTTCAAGACACTTGCAGACTAATGGAGGGGACACATACACAGAAAATGTAAAAGCACTGTGGGAAGTTTAGGGTGCTTTGATAGGGGTTAACAGAGAGTGTGTGAGAATACAGAGTGACATCCAGGAAGGCTTCCTGGAGGAGGTGTTACCTGAAATGAGCATTACAGGATCACCCCAGGTAAAATTCATAGCAGAGAATGGAGCCCAGATCTGGTCTCTTTTGTCTGCTGTACTCAGAGACCCAGGCAAAGCTGCCCAAACCTGACTGTTCTTCCAAGTACAAATGAGCAAAGGCCCACAGGCAGGAGGCAGGTCTCTAGTTCAGGGAACTCTACCCCTGGCGACTAAGGTCAGGCATAGACATGGCTGAAGAGGAGAATGGATTCAGATGGGCTAAGGTTTTTAGGAAACACTGGTGAGTTTTAAGCAGACAAGTGGCCCAAGTCTATTGCTGGTTTCAAAGGTCCCTCTGGGCTGCGTAGAGGTTGACATGGAGGGTGAGGGTGGAGGCAGGGAGGAGGCTGGGCAGGCACAACAGTAGGACTTGGGTAGGGATACTCCAAGCCCAGTGCTCAGAAAGTGTTTTTTAATTTATCTTTTCAGAGACACAATTATTCTTGCTCATTAAAAACCAAGAAAAGGAAAAAGAAAGGAAAAGATGGCGGGGGGAGGCACAGTGGGGAGGAAGAAAGGAAGGAAATAAATAGAAGGTGAGGAGACACATCTAAATGCAAAGTCAAGACCGGTATTTTCTTTTGAAACATTTGATCAGGTATCTCATGCGGTTTTTATTAAATTACCAAGCATGATAAGGAAGCACACCCCTGTGATTCCGCACTCAGTGGAAGACCAGACCCCGCCGAAACAACCGATATGGAGGTGGGGTCACTGTGATGCCCTCCCAGGCCCTGCCACCTCTTCACCCACTGTTGTCATCCACTCCCTGAATTTCGTGCTGGTCTCTTTCCCTGCCTTTACTTTTTGTGTTCACCAGATATGAATGTGGCCCTCAACAATACTGGGTTTGATATTCATTCTCGTTTCCCAGCTTTCTTCAAAATGCATCTTAGGTCCTTCTGCCACTCGCCTTTTTACATTCGGAAGCGTGTGTCTCAGACTCATCCACACTGAGGTGTGCAGCTGTTTACTGTCACAGGTGGATGGTGTGCTCTGCTGCACGCACTGGGACGGCATTCACACGCACGCCTCCTAGATACTCATGCATGAGTATCTCTGGGACCTTTGGAACGGAATCGCTGGGTTGTAGGGCCTGGTGCTCTGCCCACGTCTCTGTCCCGAGCAGGGCCCACAGCCCTCAGAGCAGCCTTGGTGGCAGCATGCACCACAAAGGGGACAGCAGCTCTGTGTAGGCAGGCCCAGGCCAGCCCCCTGTCACTCCCAGCAAGGCCAGCAACCCTTCAGGGGCTACTAATTAGGTCACAAGAGGGTGTCACTCTCTCATTCTTCCTTTGTTCCATTCCTTGGGCCCAGGAAGGCTCTGTTCACAAGCCAGCGACCCAAGGGATGTGCTAATAACAGCAGCAACTGAGCTGACTGCACACCAGGCACGTAGCAAACACCTCGTGTTAACTCAACCTTCGTGCCCCATGGCATGAGGCCTCATGTCATGGCATGAGGCGGTGCTGCATTAGCCCATTACACAGATGAGACAGTGGGGAGCAGCTGGTCGGGATACTTGCTGGGATAGCATGTGCTGATCAGTGGTGGGACCAGGCTCCAAAGCCAGCGGCCTGGCCCCTGCCCTCCCCACCCCCAAGCTGGCCCGTCCCTTACGGAGGGAGAGTCAGCTCCTGCCCAGTCCTGACCCGGCCACACCCCCTCACTTGCAAGGAACAAACAGAACTTGAAATGAATGTGAGCAAAGAGGGGACTTACTGGTTGACAGAGATAAATCCAGACAAGGCAGGTGGAAAGCCCATGGGTCCAGGGTGACCAATGCTATCAGAAACCTCCCCTCCCCACGGCTGGTTCGGGGTGCTGCCTTCATTGTCCTCCTGGAACAGGGGCAGAAATGCGACAGCCTGCAGCCCTCACCTCACCTTCTGACAGGTCCTGATAGAAAACAAAACTCAACCAACCAAACCCCCAGCAGGGGCTGGGGAGCTCAACCTGGGCCCCCCGTCCCGCCCTGGAGGAACGCCAGTGGCCACGGCAAGGTGGGTCCCAGCAAGGGTGCAGGGGGAGCACAGCCCGGCCTACAGCCCCCAAGGAGGGGCAGGGCACGGACACAGCCCCTGGGCCGAGGTGGGGTGGGCCACAGCCCGCAGGCACTGAGACTAGGGCCTGCCTGCTCTGAGAAATAGAGGAAGCCTCGTTGTGCAAACCTGGGTCTTCACTGGGGTCAAACAGGCTGAAGGCTCCTCCGTTCTTCATAGCTTCATAGCTTTCTATTAGGCATTCAGGCAGAGGAGTATTTTTGTTGGCATTTTCACCAACCAAACCTCCTTCCTTACCCCTCACCCATGAAGGGCCCTGGACTGGCAGCAGTGTGGATGTTGTCAGTGGCTCAGCACGACAGCGGAGGTTCCAGGTGGGGACAGCCGTCCCCTGTGGGCCTGCTGATTGCAACCCAGGTACCATTCCCCCAGGCCATAGTGAGGGAGCCACAGAGGTGGTGTCTTCCCCATCCAGTGGGACTGGCTCAAGGCACTCGGAAGGGAAACAGAAGGCAGGCCGGGGGACACATGCCTCAGCTTGAGAAACTCTGAAAGGCCAGCCTGGCTCCTTGCTGCCCATCTTGCCCCTGAGGCGCACGGACCCTCACCCAGCCCCGCCCCGCAGCGGCCCCTGCAGACCCTGCAAAGGCCCACGTGTCCTCCGTGAAACCAGGTCAGAGAGTGTCCCAGCAGCAACTCACAAAGTCAAGTGGACGCAAATCTGAGCAGCAGAACAAAGCCAACCTGTCCGCCCAGGAAACTCAATCCGATTACGCCCTGGGCCCCGTGGCCGGAGCAGCCTTGTGACAGAGAAGAAAGGGCGCTTTCATGGGTTGGGCCCTGCCTTCCAGTGCCCTGCCTGCTCTCCAAGGGGCCCCACGGGACTGCCGGTCCTCCACCCAGCCTGGGGTGGGCACGGGGGAAGGGCTTCTTCCTCTGGCTTCGGAGGAGATAGGAGGAGAGGGCCATCAGGAGAAGCCAAAGGCAATGAATGGCTTCAAGGTTAAGGCTCCGGAGATAAAAAAGACAGTGCGCGTTTGTCCTGGAAATTGGCTCATGGACAGATTGAATTTCGGAGGAACCAGGGCAGATGCGCAGGGAAGTGTGTTTCCTTAATGAGCCGTCTTTATTTAACTGCTTCATCATTTACTGGGCCAGAGAATCTGGAGGTGACCCCAAAAGTCACGATGACGAAGAGGATGATGGGCTGAGCCCTGTGCAGCCCCCAGGTTCCTGTGACATCCAGTCCTTGGCCTGTCGTCCCTGTCACCTTAGAGGGGAAGGAAGGGCTGCACTGACTATCCCCATGTGGTTCAGCTACTTTGCCATGTCATTTCCCTAGTAGGGAGGTGAGGGGGTGGGTGAAGTTAAAGTGGGGGGACCTCTATCTCCCACCGACACTCCGTCCCTCCAGCCAGTTCCAGGAGCCCTCCAGTCTCCTGTGTTCCCTCCACAGCCCTTCACGTCTATTCATTCATTCATTCACCAAACGCCTGGAGCAACCGGTGCCTGTCCAGTGCCGTGTCTGAGTGTGGCATGGATAGGTCAGGTGTAGTGAGGGCTTTCAGGGAGCTTCACACAGCCCAGTGGGCAGCAGGGTGGCAGACCTCCTTCACATAATCCCACAATCAATCATTCCAAACTGAACACGAGGGCTGAAGGAACAGTGGAGACCGCTGGGTTCGGGGGAGGGGGGATGGGCCCGGCACAGGGCGTTTTAGGGCAGGGACAGTATTCTATGCGATAAGACACTACGCATTTGCCAAAAGCTGTAGGACTGTACGACAGAGAGGGAATGCCAACCTAACCCGTGGGCTCCAGTGAATGATATTGACCCAGTGTTGGCTCAGGACAAGTTGGGCGACCTCGGGAGCCACAGCAGAGGTAACCCGGTTGGAGCAAGCATTCTGCACGGCTTCCTGGAGGCTTCCTGACGAGGGCGAAATCAAAATATTAGCATCTGCCACCTGGAGGCCACCTCTTGGGATGGCCAATCAAAGACTGGGGCTGAGTCCTAGCTCTGTGACCTTCCTGCAGTGGACAGGTTACCCTCTTTCAAAGGACACATGCCAACTAAGAAAAGCAAATCCAGCAGTCAGTCCAAGCCTCGATTTCCACTTCAGAAAAATGTGGGTGTGAAGGGCCCCCTGGTCTCCTGGGGGGGTGCTGGGCTTCCCACAAGCACTTTCCAGGTCAGTGGTTCCCAAAGTGGGGTTCCTGGATGGGCTGCACCATCGTCCCCTGGCACCTGCTAGAAATGCAGACTCTGGGTTGCAGCCCAGATCCCTAAATCTAACGTGGGGCCCAGCTATTGGCTCATTCCGAGGAACCCTGAAGGGGTTTCTGCCACCAGCTCAGGTTCACAAGATGCTGTGCTAACTAACGGTTAGCTAGCTGGAGGGGTACTGATATTCTTAAATCCCCCCCACCCCGAGATGGCCAGTGGCAGAGCTTGGGGGTCAGACAGACCCTGGGGAAGCCCTGCCGCCTGCGCTGGCGGGAGGAGACTTCAGGCAGGTTGGTTGCCTCAGCCTCCTCGTCTTTGACGTGGTGTGTAAGGCCGACTTGCTGTGCGCCCAGGGCCTCACAGGACGGCATCCCTCCCTGGAACACTGGAAGAGCTCAGCAGCCGGTGTGACTGTTATTGTTGCAAGTTTCCTTCTGAAACAATCAGGGACCAGGGGTTTTTGTTCCTCAAATGGGTCCAGTTTCTCTGGCACGAATCCCGCCCACCCTGCCATCACCCCTCTGCCCCAGATAAATGCTCCCAGAAGGGCCGGCGGTGAGTGAATTGCCCAGGGCCCCTCTGCTACCCATCTGATGGGCCGCCTTCCACGTTCAGGGGAGGCGGGGATGTGGATGACCCGGGATTATCAGGGAGACCTCAGATGCACCATATGGCCTGAGCCTGGCGGCCCAGCGTCCTGCCGGATCAGAGGTCCTCGGGTGAGATATTAACATAATATTCCTCCCAAAAGCGATTACAGAGTTGCAGGCAGCAGCATGTCATTTGGTGGCCTCAGCCTGCTCCCATCAGCTGCGATGACTAAACAAGCTAATCGAATCAGAGCAGATTTGCACAGGGGCCTGGCAGCTGGGCCTGAGCAGTGCCCCGGCGCAGGCGTGATCCCGCTGTGGGATGGCTGGGCGGATGGGCTTCCGGTGGGCAGCCAGGCCCCCGTGAGCTACCTGGCCCGTCTGCATGGTGAGGGCAGATGCGCCCACAGGGAGCCACAGCCAGGTCCCGGAAGGGACAGAGTCATGTCAGCAAACAGCAAACAGAGGGGGAGGTGCAGGATGGGCAGACACTTGTGCATCAGCCTCACTGTGTGTGCATGTGTGTGTGTGCACATGTGCCTATGGGTGTATGTATGTGCATGCATGTGTGTAGAAAGACACAGGCAGAGAGAGACTGCCCTGACATGCACCCTCCCGTAAGTCCCTGAAAACATGGTCTCTGGAGGCTGCCTCGGTTCAAGTTACAGTTCTGTCATCTGCTGTGTGTCCTCAAGCCAGACACTTAACCTCTCTGAGCTCAGCGTCCTCATTCATAAAATAGGGAAGGGAGTTTTCCTAATTCTTGAGGTTGTTGTGAAGATTCAATGAAACACTAGCATGCAGTTTATCACGTAATGTCTGAGGGTGAATATTTAATAAACACCAATTACTGTTATTATTATTGTTATTATTATTACATGCAACATCTTCATTGTTGGCCTTTTACACATACGCACCAGGCCTCAGGCTCTGGGAATGCCACACTAAGGATGACACTGTCACGCTGTCACATGTGCACTTAAGGGGCACATATCCAGATGCTAGCGGATGAGTAACTAGAGAATGACAGCAGCCCATGATGAGTCCCACAGAAGCAGAAAGGAGCACGAGCTGAGGCCACAGAGGGCACCCCAGCCTGAGGGACCCGGGGAATCGTCCGGGAGCAGCTGGCACCACACCTGAGTTTGGGACAGCGTTTTGCATGGGAGAGAAACAGAGGCCAGGACTCAGCCACAGGGGCCTGGCTGGGCAGGTGGAGGCCCCCGCATGGCAGACAGGCACCTGCCGCTCGGGCCACTGGGGCAATCTGCCCAACACCTGGGGATTCTCGAGTCCAGCACAAAATCGGAAGGTACAGCCACATCTGAGAAGACTAGGATAAAGGGACACATCCTGCTAAAGAATTTCACCATCAAAGCTTGGTTCCCGGACAGACAGACAGACAAGGAAGGAAGCCGGGAGCCATTCCAGGGCAGCAGGAGGGAACAGGGGTTTGGCACGGCCTTGCTGCCCACCTCAGGGCAAGGCCCTTCCCAGGCTGTGGTTTCTTCTACACAGTGGGAGGGTTACATGCTCAGTGTCACCCCCTTTTTAGTCGCCTCCTTTCAACTTCACAGTGTCACAGCCACAGAAGCCTACACAACTACTGACTTACTACGCTTGCCTCTAAAACAGCCCTTCTAACATTTAAATCACTAATTTAGATGAAAAATATTAACCACCTTAACTGAAGAAGGTAGCTGCAGAAAGTAAACGAACCACCAAGGTTTTGCACTTCTGGATAGACTTGTCACTTCCTGAAGAGGGGGTCTGAGGTCTGGAGGGGTGGGCTGGCGGACAGGGGGATTAGCGAGTGTCCGGGTGTTGAAGACCCCCAGCCCCTTGGTGGGAGTTCAGCAAGGTGAGACTTCCTCCTGTGCAACCGCAGGGCTGAAGGGGGGCTGAAGGGGGAACGCAGTCCCGTCGCTGGTTGCGCCAGGGGTGCGGGCAGCCCCGCTCTGCGCTTGCAGGCACAGGCAATGTTCCCCTCTACCCGCCCTGCACCTGGGCACTGCTGGCCCCGATCACCGCAAGAGCCGTTTCCAGCTATAAAACGTTCCAGTGCTATGAGTTTATCCGCTCTTGAGAACAGGGGGAAGTGATCAGACATGAACCACTGGGCCACTCCACCCGCCCTGTGTGAGCTCCTCCTGATTTCCCAGCCCCGAGATACACAGACCAGATGCCACTCCTGAAAGGTGCGGTGCCCAGCAGCGCGTGGCCCCTGGTTCGGTCCACTGCGTGGGAACCTCAGGGTCCTGGATAGAGGCCTCTCAGGATGGACCATCTCACAATCCCTCCCATGGCCCCACCTCAGGGACACCTGGTCTTCCTTCACCTACCAACCCAACCACTCCCCCAACCCTGCACCCACCTCTCCTCCCGGCATCATGCTCCTGGACTACTGCCCAAGTACCCTACGACTGGTATTTTCCCAACTCTCCCCTCATTAAATCCACCCTCCTTTTAATATCTAGTGTGAATTTAGGAAAACTGAATTCAAGCCACATTGTTTACCTACTGATGACCCTTCAGGACTTGTGGGTCCAAGTTCAAGATCCTTAATTGTACGAGGTCTGTCCCAAAAGTACTGAGCCAGTGTCAATATAATTAAAAGAGTTTGTGCAGCTGATACTTTCAGGATAGACCCTCATATATACAGAATAGGCCACTGTTACCCTGTTCCATCCTCCCTTTCCAGCCTCACCTCATGGTTCTCCTTGAATCACACACTAGGCTCCCTCAGCACAGATCTGATTCTAGCTCTCCACCTCCAATGTACTGTTTGCACCTCAGGACATTTGCACATGCCAGTCTCCTTGCACAGAACACCATCTCCAGCTCTATCTTCAGAGCTCTATCCTCTCTGTCCCGCTTTTCAGCCTGCATCCTGTTAAGGGCAGGGACTGTATCCTGTTCCCTGTTTTATCCCAAGCCTCAGCATTGAGGTTGGCTCACAGTGGGGGATCCATACACATTGATAAGTGGACAATCTGAATGAAAAAGCCCTTAGGTGGAATCCAGTGCCCTTTGGGGAGCTCCTGTCACATGTTCTCTGTAGTACTTTATTGAAATTCTCCATCTCCCACCAGATCCAGCATGAAGGGGATCAACTGAGGTGATAGACTGAGGACCCCAACAAGTGCCATGGCCTGGCTGGTGGGGCTTACCCCATATTATCCTTCTTTAAAAAAAAAAAAAGAAGAAGAAGCCCTGGCTGGTGGTTCAGTGGATAAGGTGCTGGCCTGCGAACCCAAAAGTTGCTGGTTCAATTCCCAGCCAGGGCACATAACCAGATTGCAAGCCAGGTCTCCAGCCAAGTCTCCAGCTGGAGGCAGGTGAAAGGCAACCATACATTGATGTTTCTCTCCCTCTCTGCCTTTCTCCCTTCCCCTCTTTCTGAAAATAATAAAGTCTTAAAAAACAAGGTTCTGGCTGGTAGCACAGTGGATAAAGCGCCAGCCTGCGAACCCAAAAGTCACTGGTTTGATCCCCAGCCAGGGCACATAACCAGGTTGCAAGCCAGGTCTCCAGCCAGGTCCGTAGCTGGAGGCAGGCGAATGGCAACCGTACATTGATGTTTATATCCCTCTCTGCCTCCCTCTCTTCCCCTCTCTAAAAATAATGAATAAAAATCTTTTAAAAAAACATACAAACATGTTTCCATTAACTGACAACATTAAGTGATTTCCAAATGAACCAAATTCAGGTTTCTCTTGAAAAACAGCATAATGTGCCCACTCTGGGCAGGGTCCCTGCATGATGAGGACCTGCTGAGAAGCCTGAAGGCTGCTCCTGAAGCCAGGTCACCTGCCATGCAGAACCCCAGGCTCACCCTGCCCCCTTCACACACACACTGCCACCTGCCCGGCCACCCTGGTGTCTGGATGGTCTGTCTCAAGACACTGTGTACTCATCCTCGAAACCCTTCCCTTAAATGTGTACCAAATCTGAAATGTGTTGGCCAAATAAGCCAACGCTTCAGTTGCATCGAACCTGCTTTTCTTGGCAAGGAAACAAGATCAGTGGCGAGAGTCAAGTGCTCATGAGATTTTTAAAAGCACAAATTGTCCAAAGTCAGCCCAGGCATCTTCCTGACACAGCGCTGGGTCCTGCAGGGTGATGCACCTCCAGCGTTACCGTGTGGGAATGGGGGGGGGGGGGTCTGTTAAAATGCAGATTCTGAGACTACATTCTAACAAGCTCCCAAGGAGAATGATGGAGCTGGTCCCCGTCCTCTCTTTTTCCAGCCAGCGAGGCCCTAAGGCCCAGGTGCCACACTCGCCCCCCTTCCGGGACATTCAGGTGTCCTGGGATGGCCTCTTGCTTGGTGTTGCCATGGTGAAGGCAGGAAGCCCCTGGATGAGGCCCAACTGCCTCATGTCAGCCCCGGAGAGGGAACTGTGTGAGCAAGGGACACACAGGGGTGGGTAGGCGAGGGTGACAGGGCTCAGATACCTTTCCCCACTCCCCACCACTGGTCCCTGTAAGTCCCAGCAAGTCATCTCTGAGGGTCTCAGACTGTGCCCCTACTTTGGGAGGCAGGGTGCTCCCCAAAACTCAGGGTACAAAAGATCGGGGCTGAGGCCAACGTGAGACGCAACCCCAACTCGGCAGTTGGTTTTCTTGAGCAGGCTTCACACGCAAGCTGCTGTCCCCCGTGGGTTATTTTCCCAGGCGGCAGGAGGGAAGCGTGTCAGGGGCCTAGGAAGCGAGAGAAGACAGTGGCCCCAGGGTGCCCACTCCCGCACAAACAGGAAGTGGCAGGTGCTGCGGGAACACCCTGGAGTTCGCTGGTTTGTTTGGCAACCTTTGGGTTCATTCAGGTAAAGGGAGCAGAAGGTGTTCAGAAGCTCGACCACGTCTGCTCCCCGAGTGCCAGTGGGAGGGGGCCCACGGGTGGGGATGCTGCTGGCTGCAGGGATGAGCTCTCTGATTATCCTAGCCAGCCCTCCCCAATTCCCCTCCTGCCACCCCCCAAACCCCCCACCCCCCTGCCAAAGAGACGTTTTTCAGGGCCATGAAGAGTCGGGAAGCCAACCCTGGACGGCAGCTGCAGCTGGCGCAGCTTCCGTGCCGCACAGCTCCTGCTTTCATTATTTTCCCTGGTTTCAAAGGGCCAGCTCTGGAGGGGGCTGGGGAGGGAAGAGTCTGGGGACTCGCGCAGCCTAGGTATACAGAAATAGCAGCAGACAGAATGTCCTTTATCAGCGATTGCCCGGGAAACGGGGAGAAAATTCTTCCTGTGGCCCAGTTATAAAGAAGAGCCTCGCTGTTCGGGGAGACAGCCGTCGCCCCTATTCCTGACACCCACGGGGAGGGTCCCCAGTGGGGAGAAGGCAGGGGCTGGGGGGGTTCAGGGGGCTACTGAGAAGACAAGTTCACCCCCAGCCCTGGCAGAGAAATTCTTTCCCAGGACGGGGAGGCTGGGCAGCCTGCTGGGCAAACTGGAAATGATTAACCACAGGATGAGCAGAATCAAACAGTTGAACACTGGTGTTTGGCTTTACCGGGACTTGTAAGCATGCTAGGGGGAAAAGGGGACAGATGTATTGAATTTTTTTTCCTGAACCACAAGGAGGCATTTCCAGTAACTATGTCAATAGACCTCTCCCAGGTTCCCTCCTGCTGGTATTTCCAGGGTGGTTCTGTTATTTCTTCACACAGGTGCTCTAGGAAACACCCCCCGTATTTTTCTTTTCCTTCTTCCTTTTGTTTTTTATTGTTCTTCCCCAGAAGAATTTGAGTCTTTCTCTGTTGCCCGTTGCTTATGTGATTTCTAGTTCCGATTCAAAGGAAAGTAACTTTCAAGGGCCTGGGAAACTATATCACTGAAGAAGTTCAAATCCTTATCTTATAAAAGTAGCAAGTCCCACCTCCTGCCATCCTTGGCTAACCTCAGGGAGGGTGAGCTTGGGTGGGTGCTGGTGTGCCCACCAGGGCTTCTCAAAGCCTCATGTGTGGTCCTTCTATACTGTAACCAGATTTTGCTGTTGGAACTGTTGTTTTGTTATGGGGAGGTATGACTCCTTTGTCCGTTTTGAATATTAATCCTCGATCAGATACATGCTTTGCCAGGATTCTCTTCCATTCTGTAGGCTGCCTTTTCATTTTGCGGATCATTTCTCTTGCTGCAGTCCACTCACGGATTCTTGCTTGCCTGGCATCCGATTCCTGGGTATTTAGTCAAAGAAAATGTAAACAGGATACTGAAACAAATATCTTCACTCCCATGTTTATTGCAGAATTAATTGGTGCTGGCCAAGAGAGGGAAACCACCTAAGTGTCCGTCAGTGGGTGGATGGGTAAAGAACTGGGGGACGTATACGTACACAATGGAACGCTGCCAAGCAGAAAGAAGACAAAACTTGCCATGGACCTTGAGGGTCTTATGCTGAGTGTGATGTCAGGATCCCACTTGCATGTTGACCCTAAAAAAGCTGAACTCACAGAAACAGCAGGGAGAAGAGAGGTTGCGGGGGGCTGGGGACGGGGTGGGGTGGAATATTGGTTAATGGGCCCACACGTGCAGCTGGAAGAGGCGTAAGTCCTGCCGCGGATTTCATGCTCGGTGTGATGATCAAAGGCAACAGTGCCGTAGACCTTCAATGCCCTCATCGCCAAAAAGAAATGACAATTACGTGGCATGATGGAAGTGCCAGGGAACGTGCTCTGGTAGTGAGTATGCAATCAATGCACTAAACCTATCAATCTACTTGTGTGCCTTAAGCTTGCACAAGGCCGCACATCAATTACATCTCAATGTAAAAAAACAAAACACCGCTGGTGTGTGCACACAGCACACGGCTTGTCAGAGGAGCCTGATCCCGTAGCCGGACAGCTCCCGCTGGTGCCCGAGCTCCTGGCTCCTGGGCCGCAGGTCGCATGGCACAGCCGAGCCCTGACATCTCATCTAATCCTCAGGTTGACAGACCTGATTTCATTAAAGGAAGCTAAGGAGTTTTTCCCGGAAAAGGGCGGGAAATGAGTCCCCTGCATCTTCCATTTCAGAACAGGAAGTGCTGGCAGGAAAGGTGAGCAGGTGCAGACACGACACCTGTGAGCAGGGACAGGCCCAGGCGTGCGACATCCTCCCTGAGCTACGAAAGATGGGAGTATTGACCTTGGGCTTTGCAGACAGAAAGGCATAGATTGCAGTTCCAGCTCAGCTACTCACTGGCTGGGTGGTCGTGGGCAAAGTCACGTCAGCCCTCTGAGCCTCAGTTTCCCCATGTGTAACACGGGGCCAAGAACCTACCACCCAGGGTTGTTGAACAGAGCAAGTAAGAAAACACACCTGCAGCACCTCTTACCACCACCTACAACCTGCCTGATAGGCGGGAGCCAGCCATTCATTCACTCAACAAACGTAATGAGCACCTGCGACTTCCCGGACCTGCACTGCGCGCTGGAGAAACAAAGGGAACAGACGGATGCGGCTGCTGAAATAATGAGCCAAGGAACCCCCACCCCCACCCCAAGATGTCCATGCCTAACCCTGGGACATTGATGTGCGACCACACAGGGCAAAGGGGCTAAGGAGCGTGATGTGGGCAGGGGCCTGGATTGTGCGCAGGGCTCCGATCCAACCACGCGGGATGCAAGAGGCAAGAGCCTTTCCCGGCTGCGGTCAGGGGAAGCCGGGTCCCGGCCGGCAGGGTCCAGTCCGAGATACCCTCCGGCTCAGGCTGCCAAACCCCCCGTGAAACCTAACCCTGGGGGAGAGCTCAGAGCCGCTCCCTCCAAAAGCGCTCTTCACGGTTCCCCTCCGCACGAGGATCTAGCTGTCAGCTAGTCGCCCTGCGCCAGAGGGTACTGAACGCCATCCAGCATAAAAGCCTGTGACATGGAAGAAAGGCTCACGTCCTTGGCTGGGACAAGATGATGACATGCATCAGAATTTCATGCAGGGAGAATGGAATCAGCAAGCATGTTGGAGCCAACACTGGGGGGCAGTGGGCGAGGGGTGCAGATGACCGCAGTGGGGGTTACACAGCACCAGAGGCCGTGTCCCGGAGCACAACTCCAGACGACACTGCGACTACCGCCCCCTAGCCTTGTGCAATGCAGAGGCACCGGCGAGGCACCCCCAGTGACATACTCTGATAGTAAACATGGCTCCTAAACCGGCAGGGGTAGGTTTCCTGAAGGCCCCATGTGTAACTGTTTGAAGACCACCGCACTGTTTTCCACAGTGGCTGCACCACCTTCCATTCCCACTAGTAATGCAAAGGGCCCTAACTTCTCCACATCTTCCTTGACACGTGCTATTTATTCAGTTTTTATAGTAGCCACCTTAATGGGTATGAAGAAGAGTATCTCATTGTGCTTTTAATCTGCATTTCCCTAACAATTAGTGATGCTGGGCATCTTTTCATGTGCTTATGAATCCGTTCTATATTTCCTTTGGAGAAATGTCTAGTCAAGTATTTCGACCATTTTTAAATTAGGCTGCCTGGTTTCTTGCTATTGAGTTGACAAGCCTGGATTTTTAAGTCCTTCTAAGACCTAACTGATCTTTCTGTCCCTTGAATAACCAAGTCCCTAACAGACTCCCCACTGACAAAATAAATAGTCCGGGACAATCAAAGTCTTTCACGTGTCAAAAATAAAAAGGAGCCCTGGCTGGTAGCTCAGTGGATAAGGCGCCGGCCTGCAAACCCAAAGGTCGCTGGTTCGATTCCCCAGCCAAGGCACATAACCAGGTTGCAAGCCAGGTCCCCAGCCAGGTCCCCAGCCAGGTCTCCAGCCAGGTCCGTAGGTGGAGGCAGGTGAAAGGCAACCATACATGGATGTCCCTCTCCCTCTCTGCCTCTCTCTCTTCCTCTCTTTCTGGAAATAATAAATAAAATCTTTTTGAAAAAAATAATAAATTAAATTAAAAAAATAAAAAGGAGCAGCCTTCCTAAATCTTCTTGCCTTACTCAGCTCAGATTCTAACCTGAGCAATCATCAACTTCTGGGGCCCAGCTGGGACTAAGACCCAAGTGAAGGGTCCTCTTCTTCGCACCCTGCAGCTCCCACCCGGGGAGCCTTCCATTGGCTGGGCCCCGAAATCCCCTGCACCCAGTTCCTGAACAGCAGCTGCGGGTGCCTGAAAACCCCGAAGTCACAGACACATGCCCACAGGCCGCTGCCCTATGACTTGAGGGTTTCCCTTAGGGGCAGCTGGTTTTCCTTGGAAACCAGGGGAGATCGTGGGGCTAGTATTGAGAAGAACCCACTTCTCCTTGGTTTCCCAAAGGAAGACAGATTGAATGTGCAGGATGGCGGCTGCTCTTCCTTAAGAATATCCTTTTACTTGCTTTAATACATGCAAATTTGAGCCCAGAAGAGTTCAGTCTGAAAAGCTACCCAAATGTGTACATTCCGCCCCAAGCCATGTATACGTATGTTCCTGATCAGAGAACAGGTACGTATGTTGTATGTTACCTGTGCTACACAGCCCATTGTAGGATGCACGTTGCAAGTAGATGACGCAGCAGTTTTAACAGCTGAGAGCGGTGACCCCACGAAGGAGAGGTGCCCGTTGCTGCCAGGTATCATGGGTGCATCAGGAGAAGAAGCCAGGAAAGGGCAAGAGCAGGCGCCCCAACGATGCCAGCGTAACTTGGAGACCCTGAACCAACTCCTTAAGTCTCGGTTTCCTCCTCTGAAACATGGAAGCAGTTCTCAAGACGCACAACTTTTCACCTTTTAGCAGACGTGAAATCAGAACGTGCCATACAACCCACAGAGTTTCACAAGGAATAAAAAGACGGTATGACCTGTCTGACAACGCTGTCATGAGGATCCATCGAGATGGTGACACATGGAAAATGCTGAACCTTGGCTCTGAGACAGCGCCCTAAAATACACGCCGGCCACTCATCGTTCAATAATCGCTCCAGCTCCAGGCTCCCCCAAAGCGGTCTCCTGGGCACCTTACCTGGTCCAAGCAGGACCGTAGGTCCCTCACCCCGAGCCTGCTCCTCCCAGCGGCCTCTTGACAAAGCTACTCGCTTCCACCCTGCTGTCCCCTCCTGCCCCCCAAGACACTGTCCGGCCACACAGCAGCCAGAGGACCCTTTAAAGCCTGAGTCTCTCCCTCGCTGGGTGCCATACTATCCTGTGTCCCACTCAGGGCACAGTCTGCACCTTCAGCTCCGTCAAAGTGACACCGGGGCTGGCCTCTGCCACCTGTCATCCTCTCTGCCCAATCTGCTTCCCCTGGGCAGCATAACCCTTCCGCTCGGGCCTCCCTGCCATCCCTTGACCCTGCCAAGTTCACTCCTGCCTCAGCGCATCTGGAGTGGCTGTTCCCTCTGCCCAGAATGCTTTTCCCTCCCCTCCTTCAGGGCCCTACGTTTACGTACAGGAGACAAGTATGTACTCATCCACTTAATGTCTCTCTTTCCTTCTAGAAAGAAGCTCCTGAAGGAGGTCAGAGACGGACCGTCTTGTCCCCTGCCGTGTTCCCAGGGTCCAGCACTGTGTCACGTACAGTAGGTGTGCCCGTGTACCTGTTGAATGACCGAGTGACAACTGGTCTGCATTAGGCGTGCTTTCTAGACGTGTCACACTATGTATGCTGTTGTTACATATACAGTGGGCCTTCCATACCGACAGGCTTCGCATCTATGGATTCAACCTACGATGGGTCAAAAAAATTCTTAAAAAAAAAAAAAAAAAAAAAGCCCAGAAAGATTCCTGCTGTCACCTATATGCAAACCTAGGCTACGTGCAAACTCTTTACCATGTCATATAAGGAACTTGCGCATCCTGGATTCAGTGTTTGAGGGGAGTCCTGGAATCAATCCCCCGCGGCTACCGAGAGACAACTGGACCTGTGTTCACATCTACACGCTGCTTGTATTTATACGTGTACATCTAGGTCCACATCCATATCTACCTGTAATCTACATTTATCTGCAATGCACAAAGCAGGACAGATTCCTTTATAAAGGGCTACAGACCAAGATTTTATTTCTGGCTCTGTCCCCATAGAGAAATCCCAGTGACGAAACCATGTTGTGTTTGAAGAAGGGACCTCAAGCCCAAGGTCCCAGAGCTATGGGGTCCATCCAAGGTCACTTCCCTAACTACACTATGCTGCCTCTGAAAAGTCTTAGTGCACGCTGTGGGGAAGGGACAATGGTAGCCAAAGGGTGCTGGAGCCAGAAGTTTCCTCCCACTTTCTCCTCTTGTGACCATCACAGGGCTGTCCCCCCCGAACTGCTGGGTCCTTCCCAACAGAGTGCCACAGGCAGGCTCAGCCACTCAGCAGACATGACTTGCTGTCCCACACCTGACCCACTCCCATCAGTGTTTGGATTGACGTTCTAAGGCCCAAAAGAGGAGCCCTTTTCTATCCTAAATTGCATCACTGGCTGGAGGCAAAGGCCAGCCACCAGGCTGATTATTTTGAAAGATTTCTATCAGTTACAGTGAAAGCCAACTCACTAATAAAATGGGTGCGGGGATCAGACCGCTGCTGGCTGCCAGCAAGATGCCAAATAGAAACAAATGCAGTCAACACACCAAGAGGACATCGCTGCCTCTTGGGAAACCAAGAGACAGTTCAACAAAAATAAAGGACTGAGATGCTTAAGCAGAGGCAAGTGAAGGCACAACAACACGTTTTCCAACTAAAAATGGGACTCTGACTTCACTCAGGCCTCCGTATCTTAGACAAGGTTACCCTGTCCCCCAGTTTCAGACTCAACCCCAACTCATCCACGCCCAACACACAGCCCCAATCCCTCTACGTTGAAACAAAACTGCATATGACACAATCCGGACCACGGTTCTGCTGCAGGACCCTGAGGAAAGCTGGTTCCCTTTTAAAATGAGACACAGAGAAAGCCAGTCTCTTTTTGTCTCTGGCAAAACATGTATCGCATTGGAGTGTGATGGCTGGGCTGTGGCAGCTACCTTGGCATCATGAGGAGAGCAGGTCTCAGACACCAGAGCAGTGGGATGAAAGGAAATCAAAGGCTTGGTCATACAAAGAACCATGGAGTGAACCAGCCCTGGAGACTCTACCTGAGGTCAGAGATCTTACTTTGGGTTTAAACGATTTTAAGTCGGGGTTCAGGTTACCTGCACCGCAGGCACCCTACCTATCACAGAAAACAGCCTCCATTTCTTCCTAGAGATTAAAATAGTCTGAGTCCAATCTGTAGGCCTTTCCTAGCTTCCAGGCATTGCATTCCCACTGAGTCGTGTCAAGATGGAGCAGACCCTCAGGTGTGAGGGCGGCTGGGTGGGCTCCACCGTCCCCAAAGGCTGCCCCTGCCCCTGGGCGCACCCCCTGGGCTCAGACGCACTGGCAGGCCCACTGACACATTTCAGGACTGAACTGCACTGCGGCACGGGCCTGCGCTCCACCCACGCCCTTCCCGCTCGCACCAGCAAGGATCTATATTTAATTGTCTTTGCCAAACGGGAGCCTCTGAGCAATTTCACACAGGAGATCCTTTCTGAACGTCAGAAAGGCAGCAGCTTGGCTGGCCACCCGCTCCAGCTTATTCATAGCCGGCTGCCTCTGGTCGTGTTGCCTGGGGAAGCTGCATTTCTCTCGGTGGCGGAATAGCGGAGGCGACCTTCTAAGTCAGACGCCCCTGGCTGCCTCACTCAGCCCTCCCCAGCACCCTCCTCCTGTCTCTCTGCCCACTGCCTATCCTGCAGGACAGCGATCTTTTTTTTTTTTTTTTTTTTGTCAGCACAAATCAGAGCGGAGGGGACGGGAAATAAGAGCCCTAGCCCACGTGAAAGTGCTTTACCAGGGTCTCCAGGGAGGATCCTATGCTGCGTGCAGCGACAGAGGTCACTGTCACCTTGGCCTTGGGGTGGCCTCTTTACCAAAGTGAAATGAAGATATCAGTCAGGGAAGTGCTGATGGCGGGCGTCTGGGCGGAGAGCCGAGCGGGCCCGACGGAGCAGGCCGGGCCTTCCTTCCCAATTCTGCCACACAAAGGCCCCACGGACGCGACAACTCCGATAAGGGGCCAGTAGGCAAATGTCAGCTCCCTGGCTGAAAGCTCCGCTTGGCCTAGTTGCAGGGGCTCCCAGGCTGCCTCTGTCCCCTTTCCTCGTCCCTCCCCGTGTCTACGCTCCTGGAGGAAGGGTGAGCTTTTATCTGAAGCCCTCCTGGCCCACCCAGCCCTCCCCTGCCTCCAGCAGGAAAGAAAGCCTATCCCTTGGGTCCCTGGGTGGCGGAGGCGCAGTGAGCACCGGCATCATTGTCCTGCTGCTGTCGATGGAAAAAGTGGGGTGTTGTCCAGGGCTTGTCACGGAGGAGGATGGACGGGACGGGACTCTGCCCAGGAAACTGCGGAGCCCTGTTTATCGCTGCGATGCGGATGTCGCGGCCATGTGACCTCTCCACGGGGGCCTCCCGGAGGAGCCCCTACCTGAAACGGGGCCCCAGGGTCATGATGCCCAGGACGAAAGGAGACTGCGAGGTCTGTCTCCCAGGACAGGGGCTCCTTTCTCATCCCTTCTTTGGCTTCTCCAACGTGGGGGTTAAGATCCGAGAGGAGGTCCACACCCCTCTGGGGAGTCAGAGCCCCCGCTGACAGAGCGCTGGCCAGCAGGGTGCGCCCACCCAGTCCTGCTCCGGCAGCCTCGGCCCCAGCTCCGCTGGCTCCTCCTCTGGGCTCCTTTGCAAGAAGCTAAGAGTTCCTGTATACTGGTTCCTCGTCCAGCTTTTTCTGCAAACTCTCCTGCTCCGGACGGCTGCCGCTTCCATCTTTCTCTGGGCTCCTTCCTCCAGCCTGCGTGTGTCTGGATAAACCGTCCCTCCGGGAGCCCTGCCCGGCCCCGCTAAAGCTGGGCAGCCTCACGTCTGCCTGTGCCGTGTCGGGGCAAAGCAACAGGAAAAGGACCGTTTGGTACGCAGCTCCAGGACGAAGCTCAAGTTCTCCCTGGCTCACCCAGCCCTCCCAGCTACCTACGAAAGGGCAGTTTTGAAAAGGGTTTCCTTTGTCCCCCCTGGTTCCTTCTGAGCCTGACAGCAGGCCTTTGGTGTCCATCAGCCACGCCAAGTTCATTTCGTCCCTGCAGGTCCCAGCCTTTATGATCATTTGGTGACTGTCGCCAGGGAGACTTTGTACAGCAGGGGTCCTGGCGCGAGGACAGGCCCTGAAGAGCAGTGCCCACCAGCCATGGGGCCTCGAAGCCCCCAAAAAGTTGGGGGGAGGATGACCGGCCTCTTTCCATCTGTGCCCTTCACCCTCCCCCAGAGCCACTCCCAGCCCCGAAGGCTGACCACTCTGGTGCCCAGTCTGCACCGCCCAGTCTCTCTCGACCTCTGGTTTCCAGTTCAGTTCACCCAATAAAGGGCTCTGAAGAGAAATGGGAGAGGAAGAGGGGACAGGGGCTGGGGTATTTCTTTCCTGTTCCCACCTTCCTGGGCACGAGTGCAGCCCTTGTGTGTCCCTTCAGACCTGAGGATGGTAACAGCTTCCACTGTCCTCACTTGTATCAGTTACCTATTGCTGTGTAACAAATTGCCCCGAGGCTGACAGGTCACTACAATCCTCACTGATTTGCAAGTGACTCTACAGTTTGCCCTGGGCCTGTTCACAAGATCAGACCCCAGCACACGGATGACTTTCCAAGTTAGTGAGACACACTTTAGGGAGGGTTTAGGACCTCCCAGCTCACTCCTGGATTGGCACTGTCAATGTCCAGCCTAAGTAAAATTCTGAGAAACGTGTTCTTAAAGAAGGGTAAAGGGTACCCTCTTTGTTTTGTGGACACTGGCTCTGTCCCTGGAAGATAAGGTCTCATTCTCCCACCCGGGGCACGAAAGAGCTTTCTGATTGGCACCCCTGCCTCCCACCTTGGGCCACTTTGGTTGATTGTCTACCTAGAAAGAGCAGGTGTTCTCTTAAACACAAATCAAGTCAGCTGTCTCTCCTGTCTCTCCCCTGTCTCTCCCCGGCCCCCAACATTACCACAAACCATTCAGCATCTCCCCTAGCTCCCTCCTATGATGGCACCTACCTCTCTGCCTTACGCACCCTCACTCTCCAGGCTGCAGCTCACCTGCTTCCTCACTGCCTCACAGACATGCCAAGGTCAGTCCCTGCTCAGAGGCTTTGCTCTTGCTGTTCCCTCCGTCTCGGATGCTGTTTCCTCATCTCTCTGCCTGGCTGGCTCCTTCTCATCAGACCTCACCTTGAACATCACCTCTTCACAGAAGCCCTCCAGTCTTGCTCTTTCAAATCACTACGTTTCACTTTGCTCACAGCACCTACCACTAGCCAACACCTTTCTGATGATCAAGCTGTGTGCTTTCCTTTCCCTGGGAGAAGATAAGCCCCGTGAGAGCAGCAGCCAGCCCTGTCTGGGGGTTACAGACAGACCCACAAATTCTGGGTCCACTTCCAGGTGGCTCCCAGTCCAGAGTTCTAGCCACAGCACCAGCCTGCCTCTTGATCAAGTGTTGGCATTTGTTCTCAGCAGCTTTGGGAATCAGGCCTCATTCCCAAACCCCATGACTCAGCTGGCAATGGGAGAGGAAGCTGGGTTGGGGGCACACGGGTGCCCTGGGTTCTGGAGAGAGAGCAGCACCTGAAGGAACCAGAGTGACTGATGAAGGCTAAGGATCAAGCCTGCTCCCTGGAAGCTGACCCTCCCCTCCACCGAGCCAGCTCTCAGTGGTTGACGAACAAAGTCATCTTCCAGCCCTTGGAATGCCAGTGTCCCCTAGCTACAGGTTTCGCACAGCCAGGGCTCAGGGTGAAAAGAGACTTCCCTTTGCAGCACAAAAACACACACGCCTCTCGCCCATCCTGGGAAAGCGGCCCCGGGAGGCTGGCTCCTGGCCAGGCGGTCAGGCCCGTGGCTGCCTCACTGGCCGCAGCCATACCCGGTGCAGAGCAGAACACCAGCTGGAAATCCCGTTGCCCATGGGGGCTATGCTTCCATCTCCAAAGGCAAAAAACATTAAATGGGGGTGGGAGTGGGGGACAGTTCTCATGGACTAGCCTAGACACTATACCTTTTGGGAGGAGGGCATTTAAAAAAGAAAGAAAGAAAGAAACTAGTTTGAGACAGTCCCGTTCAAAAGAAAAGGATCGACATGGGCCGCTTCTGTCAGTAATGAGGAAATGAACATCACGGCCAAGCCAAGAAACTGATGCCACCAGAATCCCAAGGATGACGGTGCTGGTCTCTCACATCCCAGGATGGTGACAGCTCCGGTTTTCACAGGAGGGTCAGGTGGGTTCGTGGTTTTCCTTCTTTTTTTTTCTGTTTTTAATTGGTCTCATTTCTAAGCCACGTGCTTGTCCCCCTCTAAGCAACGCGCCCCCCGCCTCCAGGGGAGATGCGCGTCCGTCTCTGGCGCACGGGTTTCTTGTCACCTGACTGCTCTGCTGTGGGTGAACGTGCCTTTCTCTCTCGGAAGCCAGCCATCTCCCAAAGCAGGGAAGGGAGAGGGAGGAAAAAATCAAACCGCTTGCCGTTCCTTGTTTTCCATATAACCGACTTCGCCTCGGCTCCCTGCCGGAGATCATGGGAGAGACGCAGGTCTATTTCTGGAGGACGGGCTTACCGGTCGCGGGGCTGCGGAATATTTTCCGGCATTTGTTGTATTGGGTGGGCCTCTCAAGAGGGAGCCAACCTGCTGACAACGTTAAGGGTTCTCCGGGCAAACACGTTTTGGTAAAATCTCCTCGCAGCGTCAGGTTCAGCACCTGGGTAATCGCTGGCATTATGGCTGAATCGAAATCCATCACCTTCATTTAGAATGTGGAAAATGGCGGGTGAGCTCTTAAATAGAATAAAAATGAGACTGAGGCTTGGGATAAAAAAATAGAGGGAAGGGTAATTTCTCACATGGGCTCAGAGGTGTGAAAGGTGACAGCAGCAGGTTAAATAAAGACATGCAGGCGCTTTGCCAGAGGTTGACCACACCACGCGGTCTCAGGGGGCCTCAGGTCTGTCTGGGCCATGTCACTTCCCTTCTAGGTTCTGGGCAGCGAAGCCGGCCGGCCCCAGGTCCAGGGTCGGCTCTGCTAGGTGGGATGGGAGTGGGGGTTTCCAGGAAACAGGAAAGACCGAGGGAAGGAGAAAGGAAGGAAAGGGCCATTCTGCATTTATTCACCAATTTGATGAATGCTTGTTGCACACCCACTACGTGCCAGCTCATGCTAGGTGCCAGGGAGAGAATGGTGAGTGATTCCAACCTTGTAAACACATAAATAAAATGTCAGGATATTGCTTTGCTGAGTCCCACCAGCAGTGCCCAGGGACCTGCAGAGGAATAACCAGGAGACAAGACCAATTGTTGGGATGGAGGGTCAGGGAAGAGTCACTGGGCCGGGGAGGGGGTGGGCACCCGTTATACTCGTGAGCTTCACACAGGCCGGGCCCTGGTTGAGCACCTCAACAAGCACCATCTTATTCCTTGAGCCTGCCCAGTGGGAGAAGGGAGGCTGTTCTAATCCTATTACAGACAAATACCCTGAGGCCTGAGTAGTAATACTGTTCTCCCAAGGAGCTGATTACATGCAGGAGTCAAGACTCAAAGCTAGGGGATACCTGTCTCCAGAGCCCTGACCTTGACCACCACGTACAGCTCCCAGGGGTGGGGGTGAGACAAGCCAACCTCCCCCTCCCCACCTCCCTGGGCTTGCCTCCTCCCCTAGGCTCTCTCCCTCTCTCTCCTTCTCACACACACACACCGCCCTCCTGCTCCTTCAAGCCACGACGGCCCTCAGCTTCACCACCTCCTTCCTCCCCGACTGAAATGTCCCTTTGGGTCCTGTGATTCAGTGAAGCACTGAGTTCCATGGGGGACGTGGCCAAGGGGCCCTGGGGAAGGGGCGTCAGGCCCAGGAAGCAGAAAGGGCGAGTTATCCAGGCAGAAGCACAGGGGTGTGCATAGCAGGACTCGTCCACCGCTGGCTCCGATGTCCCTGTCCTGCACCGTCACCCACCCCCCAACACACGCACACAGGACTTCCCTTCGCAGCAGAGGCTCCGCCAGCCACCCAGGTGCACGAGCCACAAATGCAGACAGCGCCCTGGCACCTGCCCACTCATTCGTCCACACTGTCACCAGATCCCCCTAAATATAGCCCGAGGCTGCCCACTGCTCCCCCTCATCTGCTGCTGCCACCCTCCTTCCGACGCCCACCATCTCCTCACGGACTACCGTCACAGCCTCCTGACAGGTCCCCGCACCCGCAAGGGGGCAGCGGGGGCGCACTTCTGCCTCAGCTCCAACGGTCTGCCCTCAGTGACAAAGGCCACTGCCCCGACGGGCCAAACCCCCGCTTTCTGCTTCATGACACGCTGTTCTTTCCTCTCTTGACACTGGGTGAAGCTCGCTGTGTGTGTCTGGGATTACCCGGTCCGACTCTTGGAGCTACAGGAGGGTAGGTACTGCCGCCACCTCCCCCGGGGACAGGTCCCTGCCGCCTCTCAGCCACCGTGCAGCCTCCCTGCGCGTCAGGCTTCAGAAAAGAGCCGGCGGGCTCCGCGCTCTCCAAAGGGCCTCTCTCCACCCACATGTCTGAGCCGCAGATGAAATACACTGGCTGAGGGCAGGTAACGTGTTTGGGAGGCACTGACACCTGCCGCCCACAGCTCAGGGCACCTCGGTGCCTCCCACGTGCTTTGCTGTGCCCAAGGATGCCCGAAGCTCAGGGGCCCTGGGAGCTGACACGGTGACCGGCACCTTCCTTGGCTCCAGAAATCCCAGCGAGGCAGGTGGGGTCCTTGCTGGCAGGGAAAGTGAGGGGACAGCCAACAGGGCTATGCAATGCTCACAGCATTTCTGCAGCTGCTGGAGAGGCAAAAAGACCAAAGTCCTGGCTCATGTGACTCCCAGAGAGGAGGCTGACACTACTGCTTTTCTAGGGCCCAGAGGTTGCCCGGCAGCACCTCCGTCACCGTCTGCTGACCCTAACACGTGTGAGGGTCAGCCCGGGGGCTCAAGGCAGAAGCTCTGCCTCGTGATGTGGACGTAGTAGGTCTCCTTGCAGCATTCACTGTGTGCCAGACCTTACACTAGGCGCTGGGCATGTGGAGTTGGTTCTGATCATCAAGGAACTCACTCATGGTTCTCAGGGGACACAGGCGAGGAAAGCAGGATGACAGCATCCATGGTCCCAGCTCTGCTAAGGGACGCGCGGAGCCTCCAGACAAAAACTAGCAGAGACCAGGTGACCCCGCTTTAAATCCACCCCCTTCCTAACTCCCCCCTTTCAGGTTTTCAGAGTCCGCCGCCATGGGTCTGCGGGACAGACACAGAATCTCCTTCCTTAGTGAAAGCAGTCTGTTAATAGACCCCCGGCAGTTAATGGGCCTGACAGGTCTCTGACACTTATTGGATTTTACGAGCTAGTGCATCTGACTCACAAAACCGATCAGATGTTGCAAATCGATGGGCCCTTTGGGGAGCTGTCTCTGCACAGAGCCGTAATGAGGTGACCTTGGATGCCTGAGCTCCGAAAGAACAGAGGGGGGATGTCACAATCGCAGGGATGGCTGAACGGATCAGGTTGCCCGGCACCCTCGGGGACCCTCCTGCCCAAGCTGCTCCGCATAGAGACTTGGTAGCCGCACTTTCCTTCTACCTCACCTGCCTGCACAGCCAGAAGTCCCTGTCTCTAAAATACATGCCTTCCCTCGTTCCACAAACATCTGTGCAAAAGCTTTGTTAAAATCTCACTTCACATTGTCATCAGGAAACATTTCCTGGGCCAGTCCTCTGTGCCAGGTACAGTTCAAGCACAGGGAACAAGATGAGGACATGTTCATGTTCCGTGTCCCCAGCAGCTTAGAATCCAGAGACCCAACAGCAAGAGGGAATCCAGGGGGGAACAAGGTGCGTACAATAACAGAAGTGCAGACACGTCACCGGGGCATGTGGGGTACAATAAGACACATCACTTTGGCAGGGAAAAAAAAAGAAACCTTTCTTTCTCACTTTCCCCACTTCTCTGCGCTTGACAAACAGAAAGACGTCAAAGCTGAAAGAGAACAGGAAAAAGCCACTTTCCCATGTTGCTTCCACTGCTGGAAGGGATCGGAATTACTACAGAGCTTTGTGGAGAGTCATCTGCCAATATCTGCTCACATTTAAAACAGACACATTTTTAGTATCTATGATACTTGAACCAGCAATTTCACTTTGGGGACTTAGGCTTATAGATTTCTTTAAAACACACAGGGGAAAGAAAACCAACCCAGAAATGAAACATGGGTCTCCAAGGCGGTACAATGGGGATCTGTCTGCCCCTAAGACGCGGGTTAAATGAGATGGGTCAGCTCCACCCCGTGAAACCCCGTGAAACCCCATGGAGCCGCTGAAGGGCTGAGCTCCCTGCCCACTGGTCTGGCGGAGAGCCCTCCTCTCCAACGTAATGAGGGTGGGAGCTCGTCAGTGAAAAGCCATGGAAAAGACACACAGTTTTAACATCCTTAAGCTCAGAACCCATGAACGCGTACTTCTAGGTGCTTCTGGTTTTTCCTCCTTGTGTTAAACCACGAAATGCTGCCATGGTCTCCTCCCACCCCCGTGTGCCCGTTCCTTTGTGATGTGACTTTGTTGCTCCTTCCACCAAATGGTGACCTCTGGTCCCCACCGCTTGGAGCTGGGCTGACCTCCTAACAACGTGCTCTGGGCGACGGAACGCAGCAGGAGGGATGAGAGGAGGCCTCCTAGGCTCAGACTTGTGGGACCTTCCAGCTGTCTTTCTGTGCCCCTCTCGGGGCGCTGCCCTGGGGCGACCCTGTGGGGAGGCTGGGATGGCCCTCCAGAAGGACAACAGGCAGTCAGGGTGGAACTGAGCCCCCCACCCCCACCCAAGTTGAGGGTCAGCACTGGCTACCAGCCAGAGACGCAAGGGGCCCCTCCCACCTGCCAGAGAGAGTCCAGCCAGGCAGCCGGTACTTGGTACTTGGTACTCAGTACTAGGTACTTGGGTGGTTTGTTACAAAGGAAAAGACAACATAGAACCCTGAGCTTTCCACTGTCTCAATAGCAAAAGCTTTTAGAAAGTTACATCTGACAAATCTTTTCTAAACATGTAACTTAATTTTCATTGACTCCAGCTTTTCTGTTCTATAGTCCCATTGCAGTGACTTGTAAGGTAGCCACGGCACAGCACGTGTCACCGTTTGCAGGTGTGAACAGGTTCAAAGGCCCACGCGACCTGATTCCAGCCCGGAGCCCGGAAGCGTGCAACCTCCCGGAAAGAAGTCTGCTGGACTGGAGCGCGCGTGGGCCCGCCTGGATGCTCAGCCGGCACATCTGGCCAGGGAATGGGAACCCCCTGGCTAGGAGTTGGTAAGAGAGTTCCTACCATATTGTTAAATAAGAGAGTTTTTACCCTGTTGAATGCATACAGAGAAATGTATCCAGTGTGACCCCATTTTAGAAAAATAAATAGTCTTGGACATCTTCACAGGAGCATGGAGTCTGGAAGGATCCACACAAGACTTTTTATTATTCTCTCATTGCCCTGGGAGAAGGAGGAATGGGATTAATCTGGATGCCCATGGCTGCCTCTTTCCAAACATGGTACAAAGGAACAGGGCGGAGATGGGCGAATTGACTCTGTAGCCATGCATCGCTGGTGTTTTGTTTGGGCCGCTTATTTTGGGGAGAATTACCCATCCCGTGAATCTGCCTAGTGGGCAGGGACTGCCCCCTATTATAAACCCTGAAATTCACTTCACAGCCTTCCTCAGAGAGGAGACAGCACGTAAGTGAGGTGTCACCTATCACACCTGCCCTCACAGGACCCTGACATGGGCGCCGGTGGCCCAGAGAAGCAGGACTGCATGAGTCCACTCTGGCAAGGACAGTGGCTGTGAGCTGAGCCAGGTCTCCAGAGGCAGCTCAGCCCCTGGACCCCGGGCCTGGCCCTGCTAGTGCTGCAGGTGCCCAACTAACCACCTCTCAGAGGTTCTTTCTGGCCTCCACTGGCCAGTCCCCGAGCGAGGACAGAGGTGGCGGAGCTGGCCGTGAGCAGAACACAGGCGCAGGGGAGGGTCTCCAGACCTCACTTCCCTGCCCTGGCCTCAGCGTAAGCCTGGGGACTGGGGACAACCCAAATATCACACATGATTCCAAGGGAGGGGGTGCCGGGACAGAAGCACTGAATTGGGCATGGGGGCCGCCGGGTGCAGGTAAAAGACAAGTGCACCCGTGCCCCTCCGAGACTTGGATACGTACATCCTCAGAGGTGACACTCAGGTAGTCGTGGTTCATCGAAGGGGGAGTGGGAGAAGGATGTGAACATTTGAAACAATGGAGCCTCTCCTGGTGCTAAGAAACAGGTGACTGATTTTGGTCCCCTACTCCACCCACTGGTTCCGGTGCTGAGGGAACTGGACGTCTGAGTTAAACCGGACACAGGCCCTTCGTGAAGGGCTGAGTGGTGCTGGGGTTCCGAGGGCCCCCGGTTCCCCTTGCCTGCAGCCGCGTCTGCGCCAGCACGGGCCACGAAGGCAGGCTTCCAGGCTGGAAAGGCACGGGCTCCGTGCATTCCAGACATTCTGAGTGGCGGCGTGGACACCCGCCCCGGGTCCCGGCCAGGAAAGCCCTCGGCAGGCGCTCCTGGAATTTGACTTATGTGTCCGTAGGTTGTTTTGGGATTTCCAGTGGAGAATCGGGGTCTTCATGCAGAGAAGCCAAACGTGTGCACTTAAAATGCCAATGAGCAAAAGCTCGTTATTGATATGCCAAGAGAAAACCAGCCGCCCACGCAGCACCGGGCAGCCTTGAATTTACGGCGGCCGCCTCCCCTGCATTTCAACTCCTACAAGGCCTCGGCTGGAGGAATTCGGCTGATTTGTGGGTTGTGATGAAAATGTCCTAAAATCGATTTTTCTGATGCTCGCACAAGCCTGTTAATAAATTTTCAGAAACTATTAAGTCATACACCTTAAAAGGACAGACTGCATGGAATGTAAATGGTATCTCCAGAAAGCTGTCACCACGTTACAGAAAAGGCGTGTGGAGAGAGGGCAGACTGGGTTCCATCTCAGTCCTACCGTGCCCACTGGCTGTGGGACTTGAAGCTCTTGACCTACGCTAAGCTCGCTTCCTCACCCTCTCCACGATCAAACATGATGGAATCACGCTGATGCCATGGAATCAACAGGACAGGGAAATGAGACGAATGCCACTTTGCTCCTGCCTTCAAGGAGGAAGCAGTTTAGGGTGGGAACAGGCAGTGACATTACAATGTCATCTGTGCTGTGAGTCACGAACCAGACCATGCAGTGAGGGTGGCCGGAGGGCTCAGGGAACCGAGGTCACGCCTTCGACATGGCTTCCCTGACCTCTTGTCCCCACAGCCCCAGTATCGTCTACCCTGTCACCTCCTTTGTCCTCCCCATGGCACGGCCTGAAGGTGCTCTGGTCCATTCACTCGGGTGCTCCCTGCGTCCTGTGTCTCTCCACTGAGAACTGGCCGCTCCGTGAGCGCAGAGCCCCTGTCTGCCTTGGTCCCCAGGGGCCAAAGCCATGTCCTGCATCCGTGGACACTCAGTTAAGTGTTTTCTGAATGAAAGACAGCAGCGGAAGGAGGCTGGGAGGACACCTAGGAATGAGCCAAGTGAAGGAGCCAGAACTGCGTGGTATAAGAAAAGGGGATAGGAGGGGAAGTAGCAGGAGAGGAAGATGGGGGCGCAAGTGGGTCGGCCCCAAGATAAGTGGCCAAGGTCCTCACTGGAAGGGGGCAGGGCCCAAACCACTACCCAGATCCCCCTCTCCCGTGGCTCCAGTCTAGGAAAACCACAGCAGATCCTGGTAGGCATGCTGAGCTGTGTTGCTATAGCAACCATCACCATGGCACCCAAGGCCTGGATCCAACTTCCGGCTTTGCTGAGGCCCTGAGCTCCCAGCTTCCTTCATCCCACACACAGAAAGGGGGCGCGGCTGGGCACCCGCGCTGGGGACACACACACAAGGAGGGCTGTGGCCAGGTGCTGGACACGGAACATAGCATTAAACAGCAGATAGGCCCCAACAGATGCACCTGCCCAAGGCAGATGCAAACGGAACACGTCCTAGCGATTTTGATTTGCATTGCTTTGCTTAGAGAGGGGTGGGGAGGTGGGTTTGAACAAGCCAAAAGCACTGAAGCACAGGAGCCTCTGTGTGGGCCAGCAGGGTGGGGCCTGGAGCTCAGGGCAGGGGGCCTAGAAAAAACCCCAGCTCCTGCACCGCCCAGACCTGTGGCCTCACTCTTCCGTTCTGTAAAATGGGAAGGAGGCGCAATGGCTATCAGTCCCTTTCAATATCAGGGAAATAAGCATGGTGCCTTGTCCCTGGCAGGTAGTTGATAAATATTTAGTGTGTCAATTCTCAAATAATATGAAAATTAATGCCATCCCTCTGTCCACAAAGCTCCTATTCCTAATCCCCTCCTCTCCTTACTCCCTTGCCTGCTCCCACTTCTGTCACAGGAGCTTCCTGTCCCCTGCCATGCCCCACCCCTGCGCTTGGGAGAATAATCACAGGGCCCTGAGTCACAGACCAGCATCCTAATACAGACTCAGGGAATTGCTGGCCTGGTGACCCCGGGCAAGTTGAGTCACTTCTCAACTGTCTGCTTCCTTTGAGATCCTTGTACTTGTAAGACCCAACCAGGCTGGCTTAAGTCCAAAGGAGGGGTGAGTGAGGTCAGGGGTCCCGACGTAGCAAATAAAAATTTGGGATGCCCAGTTAAACTTGAACTTCAGATGATCAATAACAAATAAGGATTTCATATAGGCAGGCATGGGTCATACTTATCCTACAAATACTCATTGTTTATCAGAAATTCAAATTTAACGGGCCAACCTGTACCCTAGCTGGCATCCTTGGGGGTGGGGGATACTCATTAACTTGGGTAACAAACTGGATGCAGGAGATTAGCAGCCTACAGGATTGTCTCTCTCCTCTCATCCCCATCGCTGGGCCCTGGTGCCCGGAGACACAGGGACACTGGCTCTGCAGCACGGTTACAGTTTCCACCTCTGGTCTTTTATTTCCCTAGATCGATCTACATGCCAATCAGCTGGCTGTGGCTCAGTGAGGTGTAGGTCCAGGCTGCGTGTTCCCTGAGGACCCACCTGCAACTCGGTGGGCCCCACACTAATCGAAGCGCCAGGATTACCACCCTCAGAGTCCCGTGAGACAGAGCCAGGAGAGACGTGGCTTTCCCTGGTGGGGGAGCAAGGAAACTCCGAAGGAGCTGGCCCTGGATCTAGGATGGGAGAGGTCGGAGCTGGCAGATCTGAGGAGTCAAGAGTGTCCTCGGGGTGTCAGCTACAGGCCACTTCCAGCCTGTGACGCTGTCCCCTTCCGCTTCCTGCCTGTCCCCTTCCACCAGCGCTTCCCAAACTCAACGCCACAGAGGTCACTACCATTTGTGCTGTAGGCAATGTAGAGCCCCTGCTCTTACTTCTTTCACGTATTTCTTCACTTCGGCCAATTTTTATAAAGTTGGTGTTCAGAAGAACCTTCCTCTCGCAACAGCAACTGGAAAACAGATTTTGCTCGCTGTAAGTAGATGGCCCCTAGAAAAATGAGAACATGGAGAACAAGATGCTGCTACTGAAATCTTGCCGGGTACCACTGCTGGCAGGTACCGAGGTGCAGCCAATCTTTCTTGTTAGAGAGAATAGGGGGCTTCATGGATACCCCCACCCCAGCCTGGGACTTTCTCCTGGATCTCTGGTTGACCCCTGAACAGCACAGGTTTAAATTGGGGGGAAAAAAATCTGCATGGAAGTGGACTTCCACAGTTCTGACCATGCTGTTCAAGGGCCAATGTACTTTCCATCTGAGGTGGGGAATGCACAGGTGCAGAAGGCTGGCCGCAGTCACACACAGGTTTTCCACGGTGCCGGGTCAGTGTCTCTAATCTCTGCATGTTCAAGGGTCACGACTGAGAGAGGAATGAAACAGGAGAGATGCTTTCATCAGAGCTTCCTCTGTGTGCCCCCCACTGAGAGAACCCTATGTTGTGCCGGGTGTCCCCAACCTTGGGGAAGCTGTCCCAGTCAAACCCTGACCCGAACCCCAACCACGTGTTCCATTCCCAGCCACGAGCAAGTCTTTCCTTTTACAGAGTGAAGTTCCATCCACGATCTCTTCCATCCAAGCCCATTCAACTGCTAGGCGCTGCGCTTCCCTTGATTTCGTGTGAAATGCTGCTTATTGTGTTTTAGCATGACACCTGCTGCTTGCATGACACTTCGACTCCCCTCCCTCCGCTCCGTGCACCCTCAGCCCCCGGCGGCCCTCCCCGCGGGCCGGGCTCCGCTGCGCCGCCTGGTTCCTCATCGGGACCCGGGCTGTCCTTCCTCTGCTCCCAGGCGGTTGGCTGCTGGTGGCTCTCATAGAGCCCTTCTCTGGGGATAATGACACTAGGCTGGAACAGGACTCTGTGGCCTTAGCACCAAGTCCTCCCCAGGAGGCAGGGAGGACCAAGGATGGGCCAGGGTGCTGAAGCCAAGGTGAGACTCCGGCTTCCATCCAGGACACACTCTGCAGGGTACCCCAGTTCTGACCTCCCCGGGTCCTTGGCTGAGGCCTGGTGACAGCTGCCCCACGGCCCTGCTTCTCCTGCTGCTGCTGCCCCACTTGGTCCCTCGCAGGCATGGTACCCGAGCCCACTCCCCAGAACCCCGTTTGTCTCAGAGCCTAAGACCCCCACAAAGACATCTGTCCCAGGTCCTAGCCAGAGCTGCAAAGGTGGCCCAGGTACATCAGACCCTCACAAACAAGCATCAGTGGCACCGAAGGGTCACCGCAACCTCCCCAGGCCCTGCACAGCTTGAGGTGGTCAGGTTTCTGTATTTATCGTCTCAGTACATTAGCTAATTAGCTTTGATCCCAGGCCCCATTACTGTGTCCTCAAGTGTATCGTAGCCGCGGCTCTGATGACAGGCGGCTGCCCAGGGAGGACTGTCCCCACAGCCTGGAGGGAGCGGCCCAAGAAGGAGAGGGGAAGGAGAGGGAGATTGGATTACAGGGTAACAGGGCAGGGTCACCGCTCCCCCACCTTTCCCACCTGTGAGCAAGAAGGGAGCAGTCGGCTCTCTGTCTCCTGCAGGAGGCCTCAGCGTGCCAGGCCGGGCGGCCCGGGTGTCGGGTCCACCTCTGCTGGGCTCGGCTCTGCAAGGGCCCGTCTTTAAACATAGCCTTGATCTGCCCCTGACCCGACCTCTAACTGTCTTAAATTGAACTGCAAATGACTGTCTCAGCAATTCCGTGGGCTATTCCATCTGGCCGACCCCCAAGGATAAAGCAGAAAACTATGGAATCTGAACTGGGGTGTGCAGAGGCAATTGCGGAGGTGGCCATGAGGGCTCCCAGGTGCCCCGACTTGGCGTCACCAGGCAGCAGGACTCAGCCTGCAGGTCACCATGTCCAGCCCCTGCTTAGAGTCACAGGAGGGAGGACCAGGCAGGCCGGACACTGTTCTTCGAAGAACCAAGAAACTGAGTGACAGTGGGGCCAGGCAGCCGGGCCTGTCACCACCCCCAAAGGCCTGGACCACCACACCAGTGCAATGAGGACCTACTATGTGCCGGGCCATGAGCCTGCGCAGCTCTCAAAAACCTTTGCTCTTCCACCTTCCATACTTAGAAATGACCGAGATCCCCAAAGCCTGCCCACCTCTGCTTAGCATATAAGAAATGAAAACGGAAGAACTGTACAGAGATTCATTCATTTCAAAACGAATGTTAGTTTTAGGGCTATGGTTAGGGTGACAGGGTTGGCTTTGAGTTAGGGTTAGGGGTATAATTAGGGTATAATTAGGTTCAGGTTCAGCTAAAGGCCAGGGCTGAGGACCGGGAGAAGTGTTTTAACAGCCTTTGTGGACAGTGATGGGGATTCTTTGGTAGTACCCCCAAGCTTGCCAGGTGGTTCAGGGCTGTTGCCACGTCAGATCCGAAATCCTGCCCACGCACTTTTCTATCTACCCGGTCGCATTAAAACCCACTGGTGCATCTTGCGCTTTGCAGGGGTCTTCGCCCCAGGCGTGGTTTGACCACCGCACGTGGAGAGATGACTTCACCGACTCCCACACCTTCCCACGTTGGCCGGTTTCATTTACAGAATCAACGTTCCACCTCGTCGGCATCACTGTGGCTCTCGTCAGAGGTCACGTGGGAAGGCGTCAGGCCCACGGTGATAGATCCAGACTTTTCATGTTCATCTCACAGCTCGAATTTTATCGTGGGCAACAAAAACTGCCAGTAGCTTTCCTTACAGCGCCACGCTCACGTGTTGGGTTCTGAGCAAACCTCTGCTTCCCCGTGGCTGGTCAAGAAAGCACAGCGTCCAACCATCGCAACACGCCTTCCTGTGGCGTGGCATGGCCTTCCCATGTTGTGCCTCGGGGGCCACAGAAGTGCTTACGTGGACTCGCCCTTTGGTCCCCGTAGATTACGAAAAAGATGTGAACTCAGGACTTGATCAACCCCCATTCTGCCACTTCCTTAAGGAGACTGGCGTGCGTTTTAACGTGTGTGTGTGCCGGTGAAGGTCGTGGCAGTGCCTTGCACACCCCTTCTGTGCCAGCAGCTTCCCCGCCCCCAGCGCCAAGGTCGTGCCAGGAAGGAAAATGCAAATAATGTCCTGGAATTATTATGAAAATGGTTTTGACCTCAAGGACTTCCTGAAAGAGCCTGGGACTCCCCAGGGTACGGACCACACGTGGGGCTCTGCAGAGCCCGGGAGAAACTCCCGCCCTAGCAGAGGAGACAGAACACAGACACCGTCACCGCAGGACGAGAGGAGGGCAGGAGGTAGGCACAGCAGAGGGGGTGACTTGCTCGGTACCATGGAAACTGGCGGAGGTTTCAGTGTAGGAAACTTTTGAAATGGGTCTTGAGGGTTGAGTAGGAGCTCACCCAGAAGACAAGGTGGATCTTGATCGTCCCTGTTTCAGAAGGATGGGTCCTAGGTGTGGCCACCATCCTGGAGCACCTGCTGTATACATCACACTTTACCTATATTATCGCATTTCATTCCTTCCCAAAACCTATGAGATGCACGTGAGTATCATTCTCTTTGCTCACAGAAGCCAGGTAACATAGTCAAGGTCGCAGAGACAAGTCATGGAGAAAATCAAGGTTAAAACCAGAGGCACCTGGCTCCAAAGGCCATGTGTTCTTCCTTCCCTGAGCCAAGTGCCTGGGGAGAGCAGTGCCTGGGGCCACCACTGCCCCACATTTCTGTTCTCCACGATTGACAAAAATAGTCCACTCCCTTACACTGGGCATGCAGGGCTTCCCAGCCCAGCTCCCCATGCCCTTTCTAGTCCCCTTTTATCCAGACCTGGCTCTAGGCCTTTGCCTGAGCAGGGACCTCCACCAGGATCCCTTCCCCCTTTCTCCTTCCATCTTGCTCTACTGTTAGGAGCCTACCAGTCTTTTCAGGCCCTTGCCCTCCTCTCTAACCCTCTACGTCTCTTCGTGGTGTCGGTGTTATGTGGCATGGTTCGCCTACAGCTAGTGACCAACTTCTTTATCCAACTTGAAACCCAGTGACCCCGTCACTGGACTGCAGACTCTTTGATGGCTGGGACCACATTGATCTAAGACTGTATCACCTCCTGGTTCTTGCTTGTGCCTGTTGAGCCTCAGTTTTGCCCTCTGTAAAATGGGGGCACTAGCCCCCTATCTCATAGGGTTGTGGTGAGAATTCCGTGCATTAGTATCCATCAAGTACGGGCCCACAGTGAGCATCAGGGGGAGGGCTGAGCCCACACCTGCCCCCTGTCAGTTCCATGGCCCACTTTCTTATGCATGCGGAGCTGATCTAGAAGCATGACAATACGTTCAGAGATGTACGACTTTGGTTTTCCCGCAAGGAGCTCTGGTCCTGGGGGTTAATCCTGTATGTCCCTCTGCTCTGTGCCTCACGTCTGCCGAGCCTGGGAAGCCCGAAAACCACTGAGCCGCAGCCCTGACGGCCAATGCCATGGGGCTGGCCTGGTGACAGCTGGGCCCCCTTCCACTCTCACTTCCTCGCAGCCACCCCCTTCGGACTCCTTGGACCAGCAGCCTGCGGAGCCCTGCTGGTCCCCCGCGAACAGAAAGTCATCGGAGCATTGCACTTGGCTCTCTGCAGCTGTCACTCTGGTCTGCAGGCGGGCAGAGCTGTCCTGCCCCGGCTCGGCCTGCCTGAAGCAGGCTGGCGGACGGTCAACGGGCTGCGATTGTTTTTAAGGTTGGTGAACAAAACACCCCACAGCGAAGCTGGCCCGGGTTGGGTTGCTCCGCTTCGTGCTACTCTTGGCCGTGTTTGAATTCTGACGGCGGGGTGTCTGTTGTGTGCGGGCTCTGAAGGGCAAGTCCAGAGAATCACTCACCTGGGGGCTCCTGTTTCCAAACACGTTTCCGGCCCACGGACGCCGGCACCAGAGACAGCTGCTCGCGCCCGGCGAAGACTTGCAGAGATGCTGCGCCACTCGCAATTGGGCAGCATCCTTCTGAGGCTGGTACAGTGGTTCTTCTGCCAGGAGTCACAGTTCTGTGACCCGGGCTCAGCGACAGTTCCACGGCGGCAAACCTAGCTCATTGCACCCACCTTCACGTGCAGGCTCTAGGTCGATGACTTTCAACCGGTGTGACGCATGGGTTTTTAAAACATGCAACACCTGACTCTTTATAGTCAGGGAGCACTGACCTCTTTTCCCTTAGATGGTCAAATTAAAAAAAAACAGCAACAGCCAACACAACAATAGCCTCTGCAGTGCGTGCCCTGCCCTGAACCGTAAACGTGTAGGTCACGGAATAGAGTTGCATCTGATCGGTCACGTCCCATAAGCTTGCGTCTGATTGATGAGTTCTTGGTACCAGAAATTCTTATAGACAAGTAGAAGTACCTTAAATTTTCAGAAGTCACTCTGGGACAAAGAGGGTGGGTAATTGCTATTATTAACGTTACTACCTGTAAGTCGATCAAAATTACACCTCCTTTTATTTTTTGGTCAGATCGGCAAACAAGATATTCTTTTGTTCATGTGCACGGAATTTTAGTAATGAGCTGACGTGCGCCATGAGATAAGAAAGGCTAAAATCCGCTGGGCTGGGTTCAGGCTGAGCACGGCACCTCGCGGGGCCTCCGGGAGCCCGTTGTGGACATGAGGCGACCCCAGTTGTCCAAAAGACACCTCCCCCGGCAGCGGGGACCAGGCGCCAAGCCCCACCCGCAGCTCCCAGCCTGGGCACTGCCCCTCTGGCACCGCTGCCTCGGAGCTCAGCTGACAAGCACTGGAGGAAAGCTGCAGGGAGTATTTTGGGGCCCTCGCCACCTGCACCAGATCTGTGTGCGTTACCTTATTTCATCCTAAAACGGCCCTGGGGGAGAGGGATCGTCACCCACAGTTCATGGAGGAGCGTTGGAAGGCTCAGTCTGTTGACTGACCTGCCTGAAGCAGAGCAGAACCCCGACTCAGGGCAGTGTGCACCCCAAGCCCGTGCCCTTTCCGCCCAGCTCATTGTTTCCGTGGTGCTTGGACTTCCGGTTCTCCTGGGAGGGAAACCTCGGGACCAGGAGCACAGTGGGCGGGACTGGTCACTCAGTGAGAGGAAAGGAATGAGGTTCCCTACCAAAAAGACTTGGGGGTGGGACTCAGTGAGGGGAGAAGGGCGGCGCCCCCACCCCCACTGCGGGAACAGGGACTCTGGGGAGAGACAAGCTGGTCCTGTGATCATGCTGTTCTCCCTCTTCCCATCAGAACAGGCGTGCCCAGCCCCCCAATTCCAGATCACCCCCCAGGCCAGGGCTCCGTGCAGTCACGACGGGCCGCAGAGCCGCCTGCACCCCAGGCCCCGCTGTCTGCTGCCGGCATCTCCAGCCGGCGCCTGGCTCTGGCTTTCCATCGCGCCGCCGCCGCTGCCGCGGTCTTCAGATGGAAAGTGCCCATCAGATAGGGGCTCTGCTGGGGAGGGGAGCTGCTCAGAGGGAGGCCGTTGTCCTGCTCATTCCCTTTTTCCTTCCTCGCAGAACCCAGAAGCCTGGCAGAAATAACCCCCTGCTCACAGACACCCACGTGGTGTTAAACCGCTCCGCCAACAAGAGGATACGGAGGAGCACCTATAAATTAGCTCCGGAGATCCAGGCTTATCTGATTTCCCTGGAGCAGCACGTCGCCTGATGGCTTCTACACCCCAAATCAAAGGCAAATAGATGTGGATTGATTTAGGAAGGAGGGAAGGGAAGGAGAGGGAGGGGAGGGGGAAGAGAGCAGAGGGAGGAGAGAAGGTGGGGTGGGGGGAGGTTCGCTCTGGAGCCTGAAATGGGTCTGAAATCAGATTGGAGACAGAAATAGCATCCTTCTCAAGCGTGCATTCTCTTTCGCCTGATCGAAAAAGAGCTTTTTCGGCCACCCGAAGCTCTCCTGTGCCTGCTGCACCAAGAAGCAGGTGTAATTGGCCTCATCAGGTGTGAAAACCTGACCGGCCGGAGCGTGAACTACATTCAAGGCTCTGTCAGGCTCATCTCGACAGAAACCCGGTGACAAGGTCAAATCCCGAAGCAAAAACAAAGCAGACGCACGGGAATTTGCAGCCGGCTGTCCCTCACGCGGTGGGTGCCCACGGCTGCCCTTGGGGGCTCTATTCAGCTACCAGGGCACGTCCCAGGGCGCTTGACATGGGAGTTGGCCCTCCAGACATGCCACGGGCCACATCTCCAAGTTCACAAACGCCGTCAACAACTGTCAAAGTTAACCACGTTCACGCAGGGCAGGGCCCGCCAGCGGAGCAGGTGGGCCGAAATGATTCTGATCTTGATTTTGCCTGCTGGCTTCTTGCCTGTCCAACAAGTAAGACTGTGCCACCTTTTACTTAGTCTTTCGGCCCAAATCCCGGCGTGGGGTGGTGCCACGGAGGCCCTCCATAGGTAGCTGTGCGAAGGAACGGGTGACGCAGCGGCTGAACGCACACGCTCAGGAGCGAGGACCAGCTTCCCAGGCCTGTCCAGGGACGAGACCAACTCCGGTCTCCCTAGGGGTGAGGCTAATGCTCCCCAGAAGGTCCAGAAGGGTCTTCCTGTGTCAGGCTGGGGGCCGGGACCAGGGGAGGATGTGAGCTGTCGCACCCCATTTTCACTGAGCACAACCTACAGGACCTGCCCTTGATGTACGTGAACCCCTCCCTGCCCCCTGTGCTCACCGGGGCGATTCCCATTTCACAGACAAGGATAGAAATTGCAGGTGGGGGTGGGTAAAGCAACGTGGTCAAGGTCCCTGGGCTATGAAGTCGCAGCCCACATTCAGCGGCCCCTGGAGACCCTCCTCCTGCCTCCTGCTCATTTCCAGGTGGGCGTGCAAGCCCGCACCCAGGATGGGCCGTGCAGGAAACCGAGCTCTCTGAAGGCAACCGTTCCACTCCTCCACCCTGCAATGTCCCCAGGTGAGTGCCAAGGCCACCGACTGGGGACACGGAGGGGAAGCTAAGCCCCGCCCCCATTCTGCAGCTCCAGGAGCCCCTCCTCAGCAGTCTTCTAGAACATCTTTTCTAAATGAAGAGTCATTAAACTCCTCCGATTTTGAGGGTTTCTTAAAATTCCTTGGGCAGGGGGCCGTGGCGATGGTACGTGGAGTCAGTGCCGGCGTCTGAGCTCAGGGGAGAGACACTTGGGTGCAGGGGAGCCTGGCCCAGTGACAAGCTGGCGAGGTGGGCTGGCCTCCCGGGCCTTGCCCCGTGTGGAGCTATTTCCTCCTCGAATTCTGCATCCCCAGCCAGTCTGCCGGAGCCCTGGACCCCGGCCAAGGCCCACGGGGCACTGGTGTGATGTGCTCAGCTCAGCGTTTTGTTGCAGGTCACGGAGTCCAGGCGCGGGGACCTCTGCTGAGACACTGGAATTTCTCAATTTGAAGCTTGCTCTCTCTGTCTTTCTTTCTTTCTTTCCTGGCAAACGGCGCGTTCCCTCCCCCTCCCACCTCAAGCCCCCTGGTCATTCCAGGGGGGCATTTTCAGCTCACTGCAGGCTGAGGTAGAAATCTTCCCGATCTCTGTCGGGCGGCTGGCAAGCACAAAGCCATGAGGAGCAGGGTTCAGTGCCTAGCTTTTTAATTCCATGGCTGGAGGTTGTCAGGACAGTGCAGAGAAAACTGCCAACGATCCGGACAGCGGCCCATGAATCTGGGGCACAGCGGCTGAGAACAAGGGTGCACTTCAGCTGGCGGTGGGCTGTTGGCAGCCACTTGGATGAGAAAGTTCTCTCCTTCCAAATTTCTTTGATTTGGATCCTGTGTTCATTTTAAAAGATCGATTCAGCAAATTTTCACCCTTCCTCCATAAAGGGTGTTCAATGGATGGGAAGGGGAAGGAGAACAGGGCAGCTAGGCTCCTTTCCCTGGGTGGAAGTGGCGGTGGGGGGACAGGGACCAGTGGGGTCATAAATTTGAGGGGGAGTTGTATTTCCAAGTCATTTTTGCAAAGTTGGGTCACAGCACCAGATGAAGCGAGAAGACCTGACGCCTAACTCCACATTCAGCCAGAGGTGCTGTGTGGCTATGGGTTAGTGGTTCTCCCTCTCTGAACTCTCTGAACTCTGAACTCTGCACATGGAGAGGAGTTGAATAAAATCATCCCTAAAGTCCTTTCCCATCTTAATGCTTTTCTGTTCTTAATACCAATCCCATCAGGACTCTTTTCATTCCCTTAAGCCTGGGGTCTCTAGTCTCTCAGGCAAACCCTCAGACCGGCCTGGATCGAGAGGACCAATCTGTGACCTTCCAGGAGCTGACCAACGGGACATGTCAGGAAGGGCAGCCTCCAGGTCCCCCGTTACATCAACCCAGATTCCCCAGCCGCATGTATTCTGGCAAGCGAACATTTCCAAGAATAACGTGGTGAACTTGCATTGGGGTTTCACGGTGGTTTCCAGGACTCTCTCAAGTACATTCACCCTGACCTGCATTTTCACCAGCCTCCTATGAGTGAGGTCCTATTATTTGCCCCATTTTACAGATAAGGAGAGTGAGGCTCACATCCTACAGGCTGAACAGGTCAGACAGGGACCCCTGCCCAACCAGCACCTGTTGGCTTGCCCTGGGCTGGGACAAGGGCTGCTTCCAGAGAAGTTCGTGATGGGGAAGAGAGTCGGGTGCCTCTTGCCTGACCTTTCCCCTCTGACTTCCTTGCAGCCTTGCACTGCCACCTAATTGGGAATCACTGAAGGGGTCCTGGGCCATTCATGGAAGAAACAGGAAGACTGGAGAGTGAGGCTTAGGGAGCGGGTCTCAGGACAGAGAAGTCGCGGAGACGGAATCACAGCACAGACTCTTGCTACAGCACCAACCCAGCAACGCTGGCTCTGCAACTGTGGCCCTATCTCGGTCTCCGCAGGCCCTGGTCACCGGTTATCTAAATGCAGCCCGGGGTTCAGTGTTAGGGCTCTGGACCGCTCTTGCTTAAGGATAGAGACCTTGGGTTGGAAGGTTGGAAGGTTACCAAGGCAGCCCACAGACTGACTTCCTCTCTGGGAGCCCACTCCCGGCCCCGCCTCCTAGTCCAGTTTACTCCTGTATGAAGGGCCACTCCCTAGATTGTACCAGGCCCTCTGAATACCAGCAATATTCTGACATTTGGTAGTCTGCTCAAAAATTTTAAACAGCCTTATTGTATACTTAGATGAGCCAGTTTCCCATTTCCTCATTCTTTTTTTATTTTTTTAATATATCACATATTTACTACCAAGAGCCGCGTGTACCAGGCACTGTTCTAGGTACTGAAAACATGATGACAAATGAAAATCCAACAATCCCCTCCCTTGTAAATTTGGATGTTAGTGGGGGAGGTTAATCAAGTAACCTTCCAACCCAAATGGGAATTCATGACCGCAACAGGTACTCAACATCTGCCAAGGGCAGGAATTATAAACGGATTGCTGAAATGGTGCTCAATCCTCTCCAAGGTCTTGAGGAACTGAGGCTCAGAGAGGCGGTGCTACTTTCTCAAAGTGACATAGCTGGGACTCCAATCCTGCACAATGGATGCAAAAATTCCCGGGCGCTTGCTGCTGTTTCCTACCCCCAGGGGTAACCTGCCGACTTCATTTCTTGCCAGTTTCGGCCCTTTTGCCTTCCAGATCTGGATTTGGGCTCTGGTGGTTCCACACTTCTGTGTGGTCTTTGACATAAAATATCCAGCACCTTAATATGTGCAATTCACTGGAATTGGGCAACTTGTCACAGATTTTAATACTGAGACCCAACAATGATTTTCCCCCTTAAAGGATACCTGAAAACGAGGTTACTACCTGGGCAAAAGTTAAAACAACATTCAGTTAAGGAAATCGCTAGAGGTCGTGAATTATTAATGTGGCAACGGCGCCCCCTGGTGACCATTATTGCATATTACACATTCCTTGACTGGTGGGAGGTGTGCCTTTGGGATGAACTGGCGGCTTCCTATTCCAGGTTTGGATGAATAATTAGTTTTCCCTTGTCCTTATCACCTTTACATCTCATCCCTCGCTCGACTTATGTCAATTCTAGTTGGGAGGTCACATGTTTAGGGTACAGGATCTTCCCACGGTTCATTGTCCCAGCAACCAGGACACAAGGTCCTCAAGACCAACAATGAGATTGCCAAAGAGCAAATCATCTGCTGCCAATTTCCAGGATCAGTAACCAACCCATTCGGTCGTGACAGATGAACCCATTGTCTTCTGCTATAACTCTCCTCTTATGAAGATTGTGGCTCCACGTGACCCACCCCACTCCCGCTTTCCCCCCCCAAGTCACGTGACTACACAAAAAACGAATTGATCCATTCTCTCTGAGCTTGGAGTTGCATTACAAGCTGCGGAAATAGTGATGGACACGTTGTGGTCCCAGCTCTAGAGCTTCGACTATAATTGAAAATTGCTACAAGAATGGAGCCCTGAGGTGTCTGTTATCAGTGACACAAGGCCAGGTTAGGTCTGAAGGTCAGGAAAATTTCCCCTAAGGAACGAGGTGCCAAAAAATGGAGATGAAGCTAGTCCGAATGGTCAAAGGGCTTGGAAGAATGTAGATGGGAATCTCTAAAGGATAAACACTTTCGGTCAGACACCCGGATGCTTCTGATAATCAGGAACTGTTGGGAGGTGCTGATTTACAGCAGGGGTTGCAGTGATGGAAGAGAATAGCCAGCCCACGTTGCAGGTATCACGAGGCCCTAAGCCTACAATTCCCATGCTGCCTCAAACTGGAGCCGAGCGGGCCCGATGCCTGCCGGGAGTTGTAGTTCCGGTCCGCCAGACTTCTGCCTATAAGAACGCGGGAGCCACCTGCCGAAAACTTCCCGCCCCACAATGCAAATGCAAGTTGTGACGTCATCGGAGTGGCGCCGGGGTGGAGCGCCCGGCTTCTGCCGCCACTACCATCACCTCCTCTGCCGCCGCCGCCTCCCCCTCCTCCCCCGCCGCCACCTCGACGCGACCCCGGTCCTCTGTCCCCGAGAAGCCGTATTAGGTCTCCTTCGCGGGTCCGGGGTGCAGCCATGGCGGACGGCGGCGGCGGCGGGGGTACGGGCGCTGTGGGCGGTGGCGGAGCTGGCCCGGCCTCGGCGGGGGCGGGGACCGGCGCGGCGGGGGCTGGTGGCAGCGGCGGCCCCATCAACCCGGCTTCGCTGCCTCCCGGCGACCCGCAGCTCATCGCGCTCATCGTGGAGCAGCTCAAGAGCCGGGGCCTGTTTGACAGCTTCCGCCGGGACTGCCTGGCCGACGTGGACACCAAGGTACGCCCGGCGTGAGGCCGCCCAGGTGGCACCTGCGCCTTTCCAAACCGGAGAGAAAAGCAAGATACCACTCAAAACCTCGGCCGTGAGATGGGGCCGCTGGGGGCAGCACTGGGCGCTTTCCGAGCGCGGCGCACGTGGGTTGGGATCCCAGCCCGGGGCTGTGAGCTGCGATATAACCGTCGCTCCTCTGGACTTGGGGTTTCAGTGCTGGTTGTAGCCTAAACCCTATCTTTCCCCAGATGGGGTCCTTTAAGCCTCTCATCCACAAACCCCAGTGTGTTAACGGTGGAGAAAGCCAGGTAAGCAAAGAAAAATGGTTTGAATGTACAGTCATCATTGTTGCAGCTATTTATTCCTTTCCTCCAGCCCAGTGATCGCAGCCTTGCTGGAGCAGGTGAGTGAAGAAGGTATGTCGTGGCAGAGCCAGCCCCCATGTTTCCTCCTCCATCGCGGATGAAAGTGCGTTTGGTGCCTGTTTTAGACCCAAATGCCACAGGTCACCCCCACATACACACGCCCCCAGTTACTGGACATAACTGCCAAGGTGGTTTGGATTCAGTAGATTCAGGTTCTATTATTGACTGAGCTCCTCTAGGAAAGCGGCTTCCTGCCTGTAAGCCTACCACCCAGGACTGTGAGCCTAAAATAAGATCTTAAGGATAGGAAAACCCTGTCCTTAAGCTGGCCGGTGCTGTGCCATGCTGTGTGGATAAAAGAGTAAGTCAGCCACTACCCAGTCCTCAAAGGTTGCCTGCTACGTGGAAAACGAACGTGTAGACCAGACAGGATAGATGTGTAAGTGATCTATTGTCCTCCAAGATTAAAAACCCAAGGGGAAGCGTTGTTGAAATGGGTGTGTTTGAGTTTTCTTATTTAAGGGTCTCTGACACATATTGTCAGAGCACCTGCCTTTCCCAGGATTTGGCATTCCACGTTGGCCACTCATATTTCTTACACTCCAGTAGGTTTTGTGTGGCTTAACTGATGTAGCCTGCATTCTTTTCAGTTAACATTGAGAAGCCGTTGAGGGAAGGGATTGAGCCTCCCCCACCTAACCCTCCGTGGATGTTCCTTCTGCTCGTCAGCAGGTCGTTGCCATTCTCAGGAGTGTATTTTCGGGCACATGGAGATTTCCCAGGGTTTTAGACCCATGGTTCCAAAGTGTGGTCCTTGAAGCAGCAGCATTACCTGAGAACTTGTTAGAAACGCATGTTCTTAGGCCCCACCCAGGCGGCTGATGTGTTTAAGGGCCCATGTACTAATGATGTTTGCAATTTACTGTGCAGTGCATCCAAACTATAGGCGAATGGAAGGAACTGATCAGAGAGTCAAGAGAGGGATAGGGATACAATAAAATGTTAGCAATGGGCACAAAAGGTCCCTTCACTTCACGCATCGGGATTATTCTGGGTTGTCAGGATCTCTTCAAGGTCCTTTGTCCTTTTTTGGTAAATGGTCATCGCAAACCAGGAGGGTTGTTTTGAACAGAAAAGACAGTATGAGGATGCTGCATGGTTACAAGGGGCAGATCTAACCCCAGCTCTTCACAGAGCCTGAGAAGCGACCGAAGGAAGGGATGACAGAAGGGCAGGCGCATTTGAGCCAGGACTATTCTACTAGGGCTGCCTGTCATCTCTGTTCTTTATCACTGCTTTACTGTCACATAGAACAGGGTCATCCCTTTGGTCACTAGCATATCTTAAATCTTATTCTGGCTTCCTCCTCTAGAAAGGGACTCTCATCTCCAGTTTTTTAAAAATCTCAGGAAATACTTGCATTGTCTCAGTGGTCAGGCACCCACAGCTGTGGCTAAAAGGACATGGTGCCCACTGCCTTACCCTTGGAAGAAGTGGGTGCTAGGCAGGCAGCGAACAGGAATTGAGGGCTGCAGGTCCCCTTGGTCTGGGTAGGATCAGCTGGGTTGCTCAGCTGCATGTGGGCTCCTAGGCCCCAGACTGAGGGGCAGCAGCGACCCAGGCCATGCTGTCACAGAGGGTCACCAGGGTACCAGAGCCAAGCCAGGCAGCACAACCACAGCCTCCTGTCACAAACTCTCCATTGACTGGAGCACATCACATTGCTGAACCCAGCAGTGGGGTGGGAGGCGCCCTCTGCCCATGGAGGGAAGGGGACAGCAGCGCACCTGTCGCATCAGTTGGGAGAAGGCAGCTGACGCACCAGGACTTTGTGGAGGCTCAGGACAGGCCTTCCTTGTGTTTAGCAAGTCCCTTCTGATGCGGTTCTCCCCGTGCCAGTCGGGCCTAGAATCAGAAGGTACCTCTCAGCTCCTTTTGGACTATGATGTGCTTCCCCTCAGCCTTCCCTGGTGTCCACAGGCTCTGACTTCGGCCACATTCTTGTGTTGCGCTGAGGTCCAGGGGCCCTTTATCTCATGCAGGGGGCTTTCCCGAGCCCCCATTGTTGCCGAGGCTGCCCTGCGGGGTCAGCGGGGTGATAACATAGCAGGTTCCAGCAGGAAATGACCGAGACTTGGGTTGTGGGACTTGCTGAAGGCAGAGAGCTGGTAGGTGACAGGGCCAGGCTAGCCCCCTGTTCCTTTGATTCAGAAAGAGCCTGGGTCTCATCGCAGCTTTGCCGTGGGGGCAAGCAGCTCACCGTTTCTAGGCCTCAATGTCTCACCTCTAAAAGGGGGACAGCTAACGGGACCTCCCTCGGAGAGGTACTTGGAAAGCAACGGCGATAACAGCGTGCCCACCACCCGCCATGAAGCAGGCACTCGTGTCAGCCGTTGATTCACGCTCTGCCTGCTGTGTGGGCATCATAGCCCCATGGAGTGTATTTCAGAACTTGAAAAGCCGTGTTCTGCATGACTGATGACCAAAATGTTGATGCGTGTAACTTGTGACCTCTTTCAAATTTCAGCCGGCCTACCAAAACCTGCGGCAGAAGGTGGATAACTTCGTGTCGACGCACCTGGACAAGCAGGAGTGGAGCCCCGCGATGAACAAAAACCAGCTGCGGAACGGCCTGCGGCAGAGCGTGGTTCAGTGAGTAAGCGGCCTGCCGGCCAGGCGGATGGCACCCACAGCTGCTGTCACGTACCGTGGCCGCAGGTGGCGCCTTGTTAAAAATCAGGGTCCAGGCAGCGCAGGATTTGGGTGGTTCTTTCTGGTTTCCCCCACCTCCGGAGGCTCCCTGCGCGCTCACACCTCCACCGGGCACCTCGAGACACGCCCCTGGCAAACCCTGTCTCAGGGGCTCCTGGGGTTTGCGGTGTTTCCTCCAAGATAATGTCGGGGCCTTGGGCACAGGGAGCTGGCGCTTTGCGCGCAAGTGGAGGCTCCGCTTTACCACTGGTGCACGATTTCCAGCTTTTTGATTTCAGATCTAGGATGTGTTTAACCAGGATTTGGACTTGATCCTGGGGCATTTCCCAGGGATTCTTGCAAACATTTTGAATTTGAACCAATCCAAGTAGTTTGGGAATGAAAATCTGCTTCCTAACCCCAGGCGCTCTCACCCAACGAGACCTCGAAGCCCAACGTGGCCCACGGGCCTGGGCATTCAGGCCGAAAGCTGGTCGCAGGCCTGCTGCCTGGGAGGCTTCCCAGGACATAGGGCTCCGCTTTCGAACCGACTTGGGACGAATTGTGCTCATTTCCCCCTGGTTTAGGTTCCTGGCAGGATTTCATGTTTCCCCCCAAAACGCCTTACCAACCCTGGGACAGCAAGCTGCTCTGCTTTCCCGGATTGGGCTTTCATGCCCAGGAAAGACCCCAGGGCAGCTGCCTCGGGAAACGGGGAGCCTATGACCAAAGAGGGCTGGCTTTGCTTACAACTCACTCAGCCCAGCCTGGTGCTGACTCCGCCGTGCCCCGGGCACATCCCGGGGGGCACCCTAACGTGGGCTCCCTGAAGGGCGCTGGGCGCTGATGGCCTGGTGCTTACGTCCAGCGTCCTGCTGACACGCTGCTGCTCACCCTGAACCCGGGGAGCACTGGACTGAGCAGCCCAGGCGTGGTTCTCGTCTTGCTTGTCACTGCTCGCTCTCCCCTGTTTCTCTGCTGTACCTGGCGCCCCCAGCACCGCCAGTGCAGGTTTCTGCCCGAGCAAAGGCCTGACCGCCCGAGAGCCCTCGCATCCAGGGGGAGGCGGTAACGCCAGCCCCGTGCTCCTGACGGCATCGTGGGTGTCAGTCCTCTGGCAGCACGCCCCTTTGAACCTCCATGGACTCCTCCAGGCTTTTGGGGTGACATGTGCCCTGTCACCATACTCTTCCTCACTACCTGCCCCAAGTGTTGACCCCAGACACTGGCTAATTTTCGCTCCACTTCAGCACTTGCTGGGGACAGCTATGTCTCAGGGGAACTAAATAACAAAATGGTCTCTCTGCCCACTAGGTCAGGGATGTTGGAAGCTGGAGTGGACAGGATCATTTCTCAGGTGGTGGACCCCAAACTAAACCACATCTTCAGGCCACAGATAGAACGGGCGATTCATGAATTCCTAGCGGCCCAGAAGAAGGAAGCCGTGCCAGCGCCGCCCCCAGAGCCGGACAGCCAGGACCCTCCGGCCCCAGCGCAGGACACATCCTAAGGTCCGGAATCCCGTCTTTTGTCCCGGAGCTGTCATCTCTGACTTAGATAGGAAACAGATAGAAAAGGGGTAAGCCCCCACGCAGGACAGTTACAGGCCAGTCCATTCAGAGTCGTTATGCAGGCGGACTTTACCTACAGTTTGAGCCATTTTTCACATGAACTGATTGGTAGCACGTTCCCAGGCCCCCGGGGCTCAGCATGGGAGCTGGGGAGAGACGCTGCCTTAGAACCGGCTGGGATGATGGGCGAGCACATGGAAGCCAAAGGAAAACCTTGCTGCTTCTGGAATTGCTTAAATGAGTCTCACCCTGGACTCGAGTTAAACCTGGGTTTGCAAGTCGGATAGCAAATCAAACAGTGCCCTTGAAAGTGGCTGCAGCCTAAAGGAGACCTGAGTCTGCTAAGAGCCCCCGTCTCTGTGTTTAGAGGGAGCTGTTTGCCACTGTCCATTACGTGGGCTGCTTCTGTTAAGACCGCTCCTTTTATTTTATTTGGGGTTTAATTTCTAAAAGCGGCTGTAGATGCACAAAATGATGCTTCTTGCAGTGCGGGACCATTAGCACTAGCTGAGGTCAGCAGTGGGCGTGTCCTCAGCCACAGTTGGTAGCTCTCCCGTCGCCTGGAACCTTTCCTCCTCTGGGGTCCTGCCTGTCAGGGCCTTTAAGACGTCTTTGACCCTCGATGAGCATCCAAGTGAGGGAAGCAGCGGCAGCTCTGAGCTCCCGTGGGGCACTCAGGAGTGGCACCGTCACTGCCGTGTGGGAGGGAGTGTAAGACATTCACTGCACATCTGCCTGGTTTAATTGTAAATTCCTTTAGGAAAGTAAGTTCAGTGAATGCACTCTCCTATCAATAAGTGTTTTGACACAATTCTCTTCTTTTTAGGACATGCCTGGCATCTTTGGAAGCTCCGCTGGATAGCGGGGAAGAAGTGGATTCAGTTTATAACAGAACCGCTTCACTTAAGACTGCAAAAAGGCCGGGTCATCTCTGGCTTCACCTTTGACTTTGGGGTGGGGTCCACGGTGAACGGGGTGAGTTGGGCGGGAGGAACGCTGGCCCGCCTGTCCGAGGGGATGGCCCCAGCAGACACTACAGGGGTCTAAGGAACACTACATCCTCCTGGGTTGTTCTGAAACTAACCTTCATACTTGAACTTGGAGACTTGGGTTTTAGAGTTTGCACTTGGGCAGAAACAGGAGCGATGGGGAGGCACTCAGGCAGCCCCCGAGGTGCAGCTTTGGAGCGCAGAAGCAAAGGGTCTCTGGCAGGGAGTCTGTGACTGCTTATTTGATGTTTCTCAGAGCTGCAAACTAGGATGCGCAGGTGTCAGATGGCCTTCACATTGTTGTGACCCTCCTGTACATGAGTCCTGTGGCTTCAGTGTCCTTTTCCCTAAGGTGACAAAGCCATGGAGACTCAGACGCTAGGTAACGGGAAACATGGCAGGCTGTCTGTCCGTCTGTTTGGGACTTTTTCCTTCCCTACAGGGATAGGAAGTCTTGGGTGTTTATTTTTTTTCTCATGTTTGTGTTTTTTAGAAAATAAAGGATCAATTAGTAGCTTAAGTTTTATAATAAACACATTTGCTACTCTTACCCTGAGGTTTCAACAGAATCTTAGACCCCAGGTGTGACAGGTAGACTCCTGTCTCCTTCTGCCTTCACGTCACTCCTATGCACAGCATGCAACTTGGTGGCCAGGAAGGATCAGGGGACAGAATTTGACCCGCCCTCTCCCTGAAGCCAGAAGGTGCAGCTGGGCGTGGGCAGGCAGGTCTGCTCCTGCCCTGGACCACTGGCAATGCCCATCTCTAGTTGAGGGCAGTGCCGCATGATAAGAGGTTCCCAGACTTGGGGAAAATGCATCTGCAGGTTGAGAAGTTCTTGGGGAGACCTGAGTGTGTCTCGAGCTGGTGGTGCTGAGGCTGCCGGCCCCCCACAAACGCTATACCCTGAGCCTCAGGTAACATCAGAGATCACTTCTAACTAAGACTTTGTTCTTGGCTCAGTCTGCTATTGGATGTTGTTCATCTAATAAATCATAACCTATGGTAAGTCAGTCCTGATTTAGCAGTATTGGTAGGTTCCTGGAAACTACAACTTTCAACAAAGTAGCATAGAACCAAGTCCATTTTACCCCGAACTGTTGTAAACAAGAGTTATGCTCCCACAGCATCTTTCTGGTCACCAAAAATATCATCAAACTTCTCTATAAAAGCCCAAAACATTTCTAATATTAAACACATAAACGTGAGTTACACCCACATTTAAGAAAGATGAATAGAAACGATAGCTTCCCGCCTGTTAATTCTAGTTCAGGGTCGCAGTGCCCGGTCTGGCAGCTTGGAGGCAGGACCCATCTTGCACGGGACACGCCTCTGTCACAGGGCCACCCACACTCAGGGACACGCCCCTCGCCTCAGGGCACATCATTGGGATGTGGCAGGAACCAGGGTCCCAGGAGAAAACACTCAGGGACATGGGGAGGACATGCCAGCTCCACCCAAGTGGTGGCCCCAGGGACCAACACTACATGACACGACCGAGGATGTTTAGCCGGTTCCGTGACAATCAACTACGTCTCCCTGGACCATAAGCACCCCTAACGCAGGCTCCCTTTCATGTTCAGGGCAGCTTGTGGGCAGTTTCCAGCTGCAACAGGTGCTTGTCCCTTTTCAGCGTGGGCTCAGTAACCAAGACCCTCAACACCCAGAGAAGGCCTTCAGCCCTCTACCCAGCGGCTGGACAGGAGTGACCGGTTGTAGTCAGTCCTATGCTTTGTGAAGAACTTTCTGACAAAATCCACCCTGTCACCACTGGCTCTGTCTTGCTGTGGCCTAATGTCAGCCACTCTGGTGACAGCTGCCTGTCTTCTGATGCCTGCCCAGGGCTTACTCATACCCCAAGTCAGGCCACCTGGAATGTGCCCACCAATTTGGGTCCAAGTCCGTGCAGCCATTTGCACAAGCTGTGGCAACTAACAGAAACTTATTCATGACCCACAAGTTATTAATAAGCTAGGGTTTTACTGGCCTCCATTTCAAGCACAGACCTCTCCATAAACGCTTGGGCGAGGGTGGATGAGAACACAGTGGGCATTACTGGATTCAACCGGCACAAAGAGGGCATTGTCGCCCATCACTCCACGTTCTCATTAAGTGTGCTGGGAACACCTTGTGGTTTACACTGACCTGGACGCCCAGGACCACTTCTCTCCCGCCTGAGTCCCACCTCCCTTCCCCCACCCCCACCCCCAAGGGTGACGTTTGCACAGCCACTGCTGGCCAAGGGACTCTCGACTATCCTCAGAGCCTTTAGCCCCGATGGCTGACAGCCAGCTCCGGGGAGACCAGCTGGACCACACCAGTTCCAGGGTGACAAGCACTGCTTGTCACCATGCCAGGGGAGAGGACCTGCGACATGCCACCTCTGTAAGACGGGTGAAAATGCACTTTGTCATTTTGTGAAAAGCACTTTGTGTTTTCCCAGAGGAAATGTTCCCATCAGGATGGAGCTGCTTGGCCTGTCTGTCAAAAAGGCCCCTTCCCTTACCATTAGGAGGTGCTGCTGATGTGCCCCAAATCTGTCACTCCCTGCTGTGCAACTGTGGGCCACTCATGGGTCCCCTCTGAACCCCACGCTCATCTCTAAAATTGCTTTGGGGGCTATGGGTAGCGTTTCAACAGCAGTACTGGTGCTAACTTTCCCCAGGAAGGCTAGACAAACACGGTGGTGACTACTGTGACCTCAGGGCCTGCGGGGCTCCAAGCGCAGCTCCCACGGGCCTGCGTCTCAACCCCTCTGTGCCCACATCCGCGCAGACCTGAGCTCACGCGTGTGAAGCTCTTAGGACGGTGCGGTATGTGGTAAGAGCTTCGAACACGGTAGCTGTTATTAGTTCTGCCCGTCTCCCTCTGACCTGAACCAGGCCCTGGCCTGGCTTTGCCTTCCTTCTCACCCTGATTTTGTCCCGAGCTTTTCAGCCAAGTGTGGCCTGAAAGCTGCCTTTGTGGAGCAGCCACCCAGGCCCGACCACAGCGCTGGGGCTCATCCGTGCCACTGCTATAAACAGACGGAGACAAGTAAGTCAACACCATCCCCTGGTGGCCCTGGGGCCACTGGCTGACAGGAGGTCAGCGGGAGGGTGGCAGCCTGGTTGGATGGAAGTAACAGCCAAGCCCAGGGTGGGCCACGGAGCACGGGAGGCCATGCAAGACCCTTGGCCAGGTAGAGCAGCAGGCAGGGATTTTACGGCAGCACGTCCAGGCTGCACCCCTGTCTTCTGTGTTGCCCACCCCAGCTGGGCCTGGCCATCACCCTGCCCCGGTTTCTGCTCCCCTCCTCACTGGCCTCACCCCAGGGCGACCACAATGTTCATGCCTAGGTACCTTCCTTACATGCACCATCGTGATACCCTCACCCTGCTAGGGGATCAGCACCATCACAAATGAGGAAACGGAGTCTCAGTAAAATAATCTCAGCAAACGTGCACCTCAGGGCTGAGTCTGCAGGTAGCCCCAGGACAGAACAGCCCAGAACAGTGTCTCCTGCAGCCCGAGCACAGAGCTTGGAAGGCGGGTGGAGCTAATGGAGCCAAACAGCATGGAAGTGTGACATTACTATGGCAGGTGGAAACCATCATCTCTCCTTCTGGAAACAAACCTTGGTCCTTAGGTGACACCAACTCCTTTGGCAGGGACAGCGTGACCTTGGCCAGGCTCTCACTGACCTTGAGACATTCACAGCAAGTGAATCTCTACCATCAAAAGGACAAACACTTAAGCGCCCAGACAGCTTCCCAGGGCCGACAGACTGGCAACTAACTGCAGCATCCTGTTAGCCACCGGCTGGCCCCCTGCAGTGAGAAGAACCTTTGCATTTCTAGCCAGGTCTTGTTTTTCCCAAGTCGCTTTGGCCCTTCTCTCCAGGGCCTGAGCTAGAAGAGCCTTCCCTTTCATCACAGAGTGGAAAACTTCTCGGGAGCTCCCCCAGAGCGAGGACCTGCTTATGAGTCCTGAGAGCTCTGTCTCCCCCAACCAGGTGACTCTGGGACATGAGAGACGGCGGGTCACGTCAGCAGGTGCAGACATGCAGTTCAGCGCCAGCCCCTCATTCAAAGGGGGACGAAAGGGGAGACACCTGAGACAGATTAGGTTGCTGTGGGTTTGCAACTGACTGCTTTCGGGTTTTGGTTTTTGGTTTTTCCCTCTAACACTGCTCAAAGCAAAAGAAAGAAAACTTTTCCACTATTGTTTGGGAAACTGAGTACATTATGTCAAGATTCCAGGGCACATCCATCTATACACGTGGGACAGGGAGACCACCTGGGGCCTGAAGTGGGGAGCAGCCACCCTGCAGGGGGCTCTCCTTCCTGTCCCTCTGCCCCTGCTGGCTCCCTCCCCCTTCTCCCTGGAGGTCAGAAGAGCAATTCCAGGCCTGGAGGACCCTTCTTGCCCAGCCTACCCTCCGCTGCTGGCCAATAACAGATTCTCAAAGAAAGGCTCGCTCCAATCTCCCTCCCATGCAGAATCCAGTTAATTCACGCAGCCCCTCCCCGTCTGGGAGGGAGCAGAGCTCCCCCTCTTTCTGTGGGGGCTGCACGTAGGGACTTCCTCCATAGAAAGGTGAACTTGATGGTGGAGAAACCTGACAAACGCCGCCTCAGCTTTGAGGTCAAGGTCAACCTCAGAGTGATAAGTCACATTGATGGCACGTTCCCTTGACAATCAGCTGTCCTCCCCCCAAACCTACAGCCTCAGTTGAATCATGCGAAAAAAATAACAGACAAACCCCAATTGAGGGACAGTCGACACGACAGCTGAGCAAACTATCAAGGCCATCAAAAACGAGGAAAGTCTGAGAAACTGCCACAGACCAGAGGGGCCTGAGAAATCATGATCACTCGCGGAATATGGAAACAACAGGAGATCCTGGGACAGAAAAAGGACATTAAGTAAAAAACTAAGGCGCGCTGCATGCTAGCTCTTAACAATATTGTATCAATGTTGGTGCATCAATTGTGAAAAATGCCCCATGGGAACCTAGTCGCAATACAGGAAATGGGTGTGGAAAATGCAGGAACCCCCTCTGTTCTCTCTGCAGTTTTTCTGTAAACCTAAAACTGCCTGGCGCTGTCACATTTATTTTAAGCCCTGAGAGGCTTTATGTTCACCTTCTGCCTTCCTCTAAGCCCTGGTATCTCAGCTGCTCTTACTGTCTCTGCTTATCTGTTTAGCTATTTCCTGACTTGGTTCTCCCACTTTGGAGAAACTCATTGAAGTTCAGTGGACGGGGCCAGGAACTCGCCCGAGGGCGGGCACACGAGTGCTGGTCGGGTCCCCGGGCCACTTCTCCGGGCGTCCTGAGGGCTGAGGCCAGCATCTGCTCGAATGGTCATTGCATCGCTGCTCACCTGAGTCGGCCGTTCCACACGGAGTCCAGGCTCTCAGCGATAAATAATAATAAGGGATTTTAAAAAGAGCGTTTGTGACCTGCATGCTGCTAATACCCGGGGGGCGCTGCTCAGAAAGGCGGGTGCCACAGGGTTGCACCCCTGATGGGCACCACCACGCCTGGAAGCGGCTGCAACCACCCCCGCTGCTCACACACGATCCCTACATCCCTACAGCCTCGTTGGCAGCCTTTCCACATGTCACACATACCCTTGAATTTGAATGCAGTCTGTTCCCTGAATTATGCCAACCTGCACGTAAGCTGCATTCCTTGCTCTGGTGGGAGGACCCAGGGGACAGCCACCTGCTCTCACTGCCAGAAGCGACGCTGAAGGGGCCTCTTCACATCTTCCGCTGCAGAGGCCCTGCCTCGAGCTGCTGGGTCAGCAGCAGGGGCCACATGGTAAACCCTCCAGGCTCCCTGGCACAGAGCCCCACCCCCACTGCCACTCTTCCATGGGTGCACGGAGGGGAGGTTTCACACTGAACTTGAAAGCAAAGCCTCTCCTTGCGGGGAAAGCTAAGAGGAGGAGGAAAGAAAAGAAAGAGGCAGCTGGCTGGGCCGGGAGAACCAACAACTGACATTTTCTGGGTAGCCAGGACCCTGTGTGATGCCAGAGGTCACCTAGTAGAGAAGGATGAAATGCAGCCGGACATTGGAGACATGATCGCATCCTGGCGGGTCCTGGGAGCTGAGGGAGGTGGCCCCAGGCCTATTCCTCACAGGACCCTTGCTCTTGCCTCTCCTGGTCCCTCCCAGGGACCTAGGACTCCATCTTTATGGCAGCTTGTGCAGCGTACCTTCTGTTCCCTTCCTCCCACTCTCCCCACGGGGCAGATGCGGCCCGCACCCAGGTCTTCAGAAACATCTGCTGAGACACCAGCTGCCTTCCTTGGGGAGCAGGGAGCTTTTGACCCCTCAGCTATGGGGTTCCGTCCAAGGACCTCGGTTCTCTAGCTATTAAAATCACCTGCTGAAATCCCTGAAGATATGCACGTATTAAAAGAAGGAGGAGAAAAATATATCCAAAACATTCACTGCAGTGGAGCCTGCCTGCCTGGGAAGGGTGCTCAGTTCAAGGGGCAGGGAGTGCGCTTCTTTGGGAACCACCTGAACATACTGTAGGTATGTGGCAAAAAAAAGAGCTGAACGATACTGATTAAGAAAGGAACAGCCGTTTGGAACCCGGCCAGCAGCTCCACTGGAGGAAGCAAGGTTTGCAGGAGTCAAGCGGGGACTTCAGGGCAGGGTGATTTACTATGGGGGTGACACCCTCTGTTAACAGCAGGCCTTCCGGAAACATCTGCTCCACCTGACAGCTGTGAGCCTCTGGTCAGTGGAGACCGGCACTAAACTGACATGGACAGAAAGAAAGAGACTGTCCCAGGAGGAGCCAGGAATGAGGTGGCGTGCTCAGTGCGAACAGGAAGTCAGAGGCAGGAAGTGACCGCTCAAGTTTCCCCCTAAGGAGGGGGCAGGTGGGAATCTGGGAACATTGAGGAAAGAGCCCCAGGCTTTTCCATTAATCCATGGACATGGGCTCTCAGGAAGGAGGCCCCAGACTGGTGAACCTGGGGACATGGGAAGGGACGGCATCTGGGACCCACATGCGCACACGAACACATGCACGAGCACACACACTCTGCAGGACCCGCTCTTAGGCAGTGATTCTCAGCTTCCGCAGCAAGTATGAATTGTCTGAGGGCTTTAAAAACATGCCCAGTCTCCCCTGCTCCAAAGTAATGGCAGGAGGACCAGGCATTGGGTTTTTGGAGCTTCCAGGAGATTTTGGTGTAGACAAGGTTGAGCAACGATGTCCCCAGGTGCACGGAAAGTGATGTCACTTAGGGCCTCCTGCAGCAAAAGATGCAGCTGGACCTTCTCCCCTTCCATCAGGTTCTCACCACCACCTCCCCACCCGTCTTCCTCCCATCTCCCTCCTTCCTTGCCACAGGAACCCTTCCCACGGGCACCACACATCAAACACAGGAGTGTGCATGGCAGATAAGCGGAGAATAACTTTTTTTGAAGATCTTCCATGCAGTTGTGCAACCTATTCGTACTAAAAATGGCCCATGTTTTCACGTTCGAATTGAACCGGGCGTCGGTGTTTCCGGTCGCTCACCACCAGAGGGCGCGCTGTGAGCGGGCGGGAGGAGCCAGCTTCCAGGCCGTCAAGGACAAGGACCAGGGACCAAATGAGCGTTAATGCGAAAACAAAAGGTTAGAGGGAAACGCTTCTTCTCACCCGATGCCTCTTGACAGCAGTCAAGCTGGAATGAGAGTAGGGTGCATGCACCAGGTAGAAAGCTACGACCTCACAAACAGGAAGATGTTTCTCGTTTGCCTGTTTGTTGTACCTGCACAAATGATACCGCGAAACTATTCGGAGCCCTCGCACAGCTCCTGCCACCTGCCTCTCTGGAGTAACAAGGGTTGCAGACTGGCTGCGGATCTTCCCGGAACTTCTTCCATACGTGTGACAGTGTGTGCACACAAACGATTTGGGTTTGTTGTCAAAATCCTTTACACAAATGCCATCACCGTATGTATGTTATGCATCTATGTGTAGGTTTAGAAGCAGCATTTTAAAGTAACTTTTGAGGATCATTTATGATGTCCATGATACTAATTTCATTTTATCTTTACAATGATTCTGTGAGCTAGGGGCTATCGTTATCCTACATTGACAGAGGGAGAAAGCACAGCACAGAGAGGTTAAGTAACTTGCCCAAGTTTACACAGCAAGTAAGTAGCAAAACGGAGATTAGAACCTAGGACATCTGTCTTCAGAGCTCAAATGGTTCATCACTTTTCTGTAATGCTTACTTTTCACAGGGGCATCACAGGGCAGGCCACAATATGTTTAATCACTCCTATCTTTATGGACATTTAGCTCTGTCTAGGTTTCCACTAGTACAGATGATGTGACAGCTCTACCTTGTGCAGCAGTGGCTGGGGCTCTGCAGGGTAATGGCCCAAAGTGGAGTATGCACAGGTCACCTTTGCACACACATTGCCACATGTTGCCCCCCACTCTCAGCAATCACGTATGAACATGCTAATCCCTCTTGCTGCTGCCAAAGGAATGCTGGGAAGGAGCAGCCTGCAGGGAGACACAGGATGTGGTACTGGGACCGAGGCTGTGGGATGGGGCCTGCGGGCAGACTGGGGGTTTATCGATTTTATTCTCTGCAAATGCAATGAGCACCACAATGATACTCTGCTGTGGTTTTAGTCTGCATTTCCCCATTACCAGGGAGCACAAGCATCTTTTTGTATGTTTATGAGACATTTGTATCTTCATGCTGTGAACTTTATGTTCATATTCTTATGTCACTTGACCCAGTGGGACATGCATCTTTGTAGCTGTTCTAATATTATGGGATATTCACCCCTCATCAGTTACACATACTGCAGGTGCTACCTCACAGCCCCGGTGCTCATAGGAACACAAGTTTTAATCGTAGCAATCAGGGTCGTCAAAGGGCACTCTGGGGAGTGGAAGCGTGAGGGCAAATGGGGTCCCCACTTATCACCTGAAACGCTGGAAGCTGGGACACTCACCTGCAGCCTGCAGGCGTTAATAAACTGCTCCCAGCGATGCATCAGAGATTAACAGATTTTTTAAATAATAGTACATGTTTCAAAAGATAAAGCAAAAATGGCAAAATATTAATTACCGATGAACTGCATAAAAGGTATACAGAAACTCTGTGCTACTTCTGAAACTTTTCAGTAAGTTTGGAATTATTTCAAGATAAAAACTACCTAAAAGACCTTGTATGTTCTGTTGGATTGCTTAAATATTGCTAATGAGAACACATATATGTTACTAGAGTGTTAAGTGTTTTTTAATGATTATATAAATATTTTAAGTGAAGCCTCTGGTGAACTGTAAATCATAAGCTGTTAAATATTAATTATTCCATTTATTTCCATTCTATTTATTATAGATATGATTGTTATACTTATTACTGATATTGTAACTATGTCAAGTAGTTCTCCAAGCACAGAGAGCAACTTCCTTCATGTGTCCCTGGTGCCCCAGCCAGGTCATTTTGACCCTGGGGTCCTAGCCAAGTCATTTTGAACCCTGGGGCCCCCACCAGGTCCTTTTCCAGCTTGCTGGCCTGAGCCCCTTCCCCAGGGGGTTCTCCAGGACCCTGGCCAGCCCAAGGCTCTCCACAGTACCTCTCTGTCCACTAGGGGGTGCTCACAGCCCCGGGTGGTCACCTGCCATCTGCAGAGCCTAAGATGAAGGTGGACCTACTCCTCTGTGGGCTGAAGGGAACCTGCACAACCCAGGGCGCTGGGCCTGGGGTCTCTGGAATCAAATCCAATTGCCTGATCTCATCTTCATTTTTTTTTTTTTTCCCGCATAGTTATCTCTCAGCCCAAAGGCAATACTGAAAATGCATGAACTCCAATCATTGTATTCTGGAAAATGAGTCTGGGGAGTGACAATGAAACCAACCAATACAGACCACCTACTCTACTACACAGAGGTGAGTTACCCAAAGGTGGGCTGCACAGAGGAGACCCACCTGATGTCCTCTGCTCTCCAAAGGTGCTACTTGGTGAAACAGAATCTTACAAATTGTTTAACTGAATCGTGCAGAATTTTACAGACAGTAAAATTCACCAACTTTACTTTTAAAGTTAACAATTTTGGGCCCTAAATAATCTTTGCCTATTTTCTTGTTTCCTTCCAGAAGTTTTGTAGTCCACCTTTCACATTTTGATTTATAACCCCACACCCCTTTCGAATGCTCCATCAGATATCTATGTAGGTGAAACCCTGTTTCTAATGACCTGACCTACAACCTAACTAAGCTTTACACATAAGCACAAAGTTGTTTTTTTTTTTGCACAGTTTAATATACACTGAGTTTCCCAGAATGTAACTCCTGTGCAAATTTAGAGAAGATTGTACTTTGTTTTACTAGGCACTTTACCAAGATTTGAGTCATCATTTCAAAAAAAATAACATCAGTGGCAGCAAAGTTGCCTGAAGCAACCCATAGAACATACCTGTGTCTGTCTATGTTTCTAGATGATTCTACGTTGTAAGTAGACACACAGTTGACTCATTTCAAACTGTTAACTATAAAGGAAGCTTCAACAATCTTCAATTGATTATTGACTCACTTCTTTTAAATCTAAACTTATTCGTGATAGTTTGGGGCATGTATCTGATCACTTAAGATATACCCCCAGTAAGTGTCCAAGGATTGGCACATAGATTTTTATCATAAATTATTTTATTTCTTTCTTCTAGGGCAACAGGCTGCTTTATTAACTTCGACTAGATTACATTTTTAGATACATTTCATGCCGCGTCAGGATGGTAAAAGGGATTTCACAGTGTGTCCTGGAAGAAGGAGCCATCAGGTGCGGAAGAGGGAGGACCAGCATCACTGGCTCTCCCCGGGGTGGGGGTGGGAGGCTCACATTTCAGATCAGACGGGAACATGAAGGTATTTTCCCAACCACAGAGGCCATTGTGCCCTGAACTAGAATTCCCCTCAGGTCAACAATTTTAGTAATGTATTTTTCTCATTACATTTGGGAAACAGCAGTCCCACTGTGACCCCAGGAGAAGGTACACACAGGTGGCCTTGCTGCTCAGGGCCACCTCATCTCTTCCCACCACCTGAAGTCATGCCTCCCCGCTTCTTCCCTGGGGTTCGTTTCCCAGGTGGAAAGGTCTGAGTTCAAGCCCTAGCTCCGTGGCAAACTCCATGCGGGGCCTTGGGCAGTGTTAACCCCCTGTGAGCCCACAGCACACACTCACACGCGAGTCAGAGAAACCTGGGGTCACAGACATGGAAGTCGACACGAAAGAACTGTTTCTGAGTACCGAGTGCTGACTCGTGAGCTAAATGTGTCTCCCTGCACCATCACAACCTGGCTGAGAGGCTGGGCCCACCATCACCCCCATTTCACAGGTGAGGAAAGCAGAGGCGCAGAGAGGGTCAGTACCTTGCCTAGGTCAGAGCTGGTAAAAGGCAAAGCTGAGAGTCACGTCCAGGCAGCCGGACCAATTCCCATTCAGTGATAACTTGTAGGGAAAATGAAAACACTCATAAAAGGGTGGCTGTCAGCTACTGTTAGGTGCCCACCGCTTAGGCAGTTCTGAATACCTGCATTTGATTGTTGCTTTTGGCTCCTTCCCCCAGGACCACTGGCTACGTGCCTTGGGTTTCACTCCATTTCATATGTCATAGTGCCCGTTAAACAAGTCGATTTCTCATACCCCCAACTGCCTGCATTTGGCAGGGTTTCTCAATAGACCAGTAAAAGGGATGGTCATTTTAATCTACCTGCCAATGACACGGGGAAGTCTGTGTTTACAGTGGAATTCGCGCCAATATTTACCTAAAAACTCCAATCCCATAAACAACAAGAAGCTGGCTATGTCAGAACATTTCCCCGACCCAGGTCCTTGTGCCTGGAAACACCTGGCACGGGGAGGCGGAGTCCCGCCGAGGGCCCGGCTGCAGCAGGATTGGACCTGCCCGGCCCGGAGCCTTCCGCCGCCCCTCAGGGCAGACCAGGGTCCGGTGTGCCAAACAGTGGCCAAGAGAATCATGGCTTTGTTGGCCAAAAATCTCCCTAGCATGGTGGGATTTGGGTAACGCCCTGAGCCACTGCCACCTTCAGAAGGAGCGCTGTCCCAAGGATTCCGTAAACTACTACAGCACGATAACCCAGCTCCCTTCCACCCCTCCCGCTGCCCAACACATCACCTTCCGGGGGATCGAGGACTGGTGGGGGCCTGGTCAGGGGACACTGCAGCCTTTGCCTGTTAATAACTATAATGATGATAACTAATGACATTTACTGGGCCCCTTACATGCACGGCTTCATTTCATCCTCACCACAGCCCTGTGAAGTAGGAGCCTCTATTCGCTCCGTTTTACAGAGGAGAAGCCTGAGACTACGAGGGGTAAATATGTTCCTCAGGTAGTAAGTGACAGAGTGGGACCCAGATTGGCCCCACAAGTCTCATTGGAACACCTGCACGACCCCCTGCCTGCTCTGCCCGCAGCCTGAGAGCTGGGCACTTCGCTTTTCCGCTGGGCCGGAATGCAGACCCAGCTCCACCGTTTGTGCGCTGTGCAGCCGGGAGCAAGTACTGAACTTTCGGTGCCTCTGCCTTCCTGGCCATGTGGAGGGAGGCTAAGCCCTGTTGGCTGCAGTGGAGGTAGGCTGGGTTGATCTGAAAGCCGGGGTATCCCACCAGGAAGAACGGGGTTCAGTGACTGTGGACCTGTCCGTCTCCCCGCTGTCTTCCCCTCCGGGGATCCGGAAGGCTGGCAGCCAGCCTTCACCCTCCAGTCAGGGAGCTGGGAGTCTTCTCTGCTGCGGGCGGCAGGCTCGGGTGACCAGGCCAGAAGATGCTGAGATAGCCCCCCTCGAAAGCTGGCACAGCACAGCACCCCACAATAAAGCTCCCAGTCAGGAAGTTCCACCCATTTAGATACTCGCAAAATCTCTACAGGGATGTTGAGAACCAAACAAATCAAAGCAACTGGGAGGAAACACATGCTATTCCAAGAGAAAACTACCAAAAACTGTCAATGATAACCTTTGCGAGATGAGAAAAGACATTACATCCATGCAGCGAACGAAATGCTAGTGTTACACAACAAAAAACTAGCTCTTGAACGTTAAAAATGTGAAAATAAAACTTAAAACCTTTGTAAAAGATGGTATGACCTCGTCTTAACTAGTTACACCTACCATGAGCCTATTCCCAAGTAACGCCACATTCCAAGGTTCTGGAAAAGACATGGGTGTGCGGGGAACAGTGTTTAGCCCCCCAGCCAACACACACACGGGTACAGGAGCAGCTGGTCTGGCCAAGGAGGAGGGACTAGCCCAGGGTGACAGGGGTGCACTGAGGCAGAGGCCCCCAGCCCACACCAGGCAGGTAAGAGGCTCAAAGACAGCATCAGGAAGGTGAAATTAAAACTTAGGGATTGAACGAATGACAAATACAGAGCAAACTAAGCAAAAAAACAACAGCAACAACAGAAAAGTAATGGTGAACCCCCCAAGAAAACCAAAGGTCGGTTCATAACCTCAGCTCTACAAAGCATTGCAAATACCTAAGAAAGGACGAGTCCTTATCAAGCCAAAACAATATAAATACCTGGAGCTGGGAAATGAGAAGCGATAGGCGGGAGGGAGATAAATTGGGTAAGCCCTTATCTCCCAGCTAATGGATACACTAGGGATAAGGCCAGTGGCTGGGAAAGCCCGCGTTACCCCTTTGTGTACACACACAGATACGGAGTAAATACTACGGGGCTGGGAACACCGCCCCTGGGGAAGGGCACGAGGGGGCACAGCAAACCCCGTAGAACTCGTTGAACTACAGGGCAGGGCCCAGGGGAAAAGTTCCAACAGTGGGGACAGGACCTGCAGGGCCATGAACCTGAGCTCCCCTGTCATCCAGTGGACGACGTTATAATGTTCCACATTCCCAAACCAATCAGGTCTGGTGATGAACGCAGAGGACTGAGTTGTATTAGAAAAACTGCACGTGAGAACCTAGCACCATCTCAAAAACAAAGTAACAACTAAATGAAATCCAGTAACTCACTGTTTTCCTGCCTGACTCAAAGCCCTGAAGTTGTATTTAATACTTGTTTCTTGTATCTGATGCTATGCTCACATGCCATTAGGTAGTATTGTCCCTGTTTCTGACGAGGAAACTGAGGCTTTCAGAGCTGATGTGGCTTCTCTACGGTCCCACAGAGCCAGGGCGTGAAGCCAGGACAGGCTGATATCAAAATGCACGTTAACGCCACCACGCCAACCGCGTCTCTTCGTGAAATGCCGATTTGTATCGTGAAATGCCAATTTGTATCCCTCGAGGTTGTCCGAGTTCTCTCCCCTCTGCCTTCTCACTGGGAGCTCTGCCCGTGTTCCTCCTCTCCCCCCTTAAATACCCTATAATCGTTGCCCGTTCCTGAAATGAAATGTCCTCTATTCTCCTAGGGAGACTCAGAAAGCCCTGGGAGGGGTGGAATGCAGGAACACGACTTGAAAGCTTCAAGAACTGTCCTCACTCGCTTTTCTGGGTCTGGGTGCAGCACCCCCACCCCACCCCGCTCTCTCTCCGCCCGACACCCCAGGACCGCGGCTGGCGATGGGGCGCAGACTTGACTTTATTCTTCTCCCCCACCGGGCCTCCTGACTCCCGGAATGCCTGGTAAATGGGAGTTACTAGCACAGATAGGCCAGTCCTTCCCTCGTGCGATCTACAGTAAGCTGGCTGGGGGTTGGGGTGGGAGGGAAAAGGGGGAGAAATTACACTTTCCCCCCTTTGTGGTTGTAAATAACTGTTGTCATGTTATGTAGGTCTCATTTAGTGGAAGCGGCATAAATCCACTTCCAACTGGAATTTTGCAAAAAGAAAGGAAAAGGGGGGTGGGGGCTAACACGAGCGTATTGGAGCATCTCCAGGTCGGGACGGGGAATCACTGTGTCCAAGTGTGCAAGTCGCACACTGCACCACCCCGGGGTCCTGCGAATGGCACCCCCGGAGGTGTGTGGCACACAACCATCCGGCTCTTCCAGGGTCCCTGGTCCAGGTGTTAGGGATGACTGGAAGCAGGTCATGCCACCAGGACTCTAGGTCCATCTCTGGAACGGGCTTCTCTGTGCGCCCGGACCAATGCCCCCCTCCGTGGGCTGCTTTCATGCAAGAGGTCTTAAGATTCTGGGCAACATGGGAGCTGTTTCGTGTTTTGAATATTTGGGAAACATTATGATCCCTGTGCGGTCACACGCACTCCGAAGCTCTCTATCTTGACAGAAAATACAAATTTCCTTCCAAATTAACAGCCCACAGATGCTTGGTAACTGCCTCCTTCAAGGGGCCAGAGAGGAGAATCAAAAATCTCCTACATGTTCGGCACATCTCCCCACTGGCCCCGGCCTCCCATGTCTGACACACGAGTTTAGGGAGGGTACCCCGTTAACAGCACTACCCCAGCCGCACTTTCCTCCGCATCTTTTTTGAACCTCCAACTTTCCACGCCAACTCTCATCCATCTTAGTATGAATGTGAAAACCAGAGATGGACTCTCTGGATGTCACTAAATCAAGGGGTTACCCCGAAGGGAACTTGGGGGATGTGTGGAATGAAGGAAAAACAAACACAGCTGCCACATGCCATAAATATTCTCCAACCGTTTCATCCACATGTAACACGGGGGCGCGTGACTATTAATGACCAAAATAAATAGTCATCCATTATGATGATGGTGATCATGCTTTTGAAATGAGCCTGGGAAAGGCGGACCAAGGCCATTCTTCATTCCAGTCCAGGAAAGTGGGACGCCAGCTGGGGCGAGGGGGAGCCCTCATGAAAGCACTGTTTCCTCCAGAGCTGCGAAGAAAGCCCTCTCTGTCCTGTGGCCCCACCCGGCCCCGACATGCCTTCTGCTTTTTAGCAAGAGCCGAAAGGTGGCGAGACAGGCAGTTCTGGCCTTGGCACCCGGTGAAGCCGGCCTTGGAAAAGGCCGTGGTTATTTTCGATGGCCCAGCGCTGGGGAGTTTCGTTTCCTTTGTGTCCCCACCCGTCCCCCTTTGCCTGGCGGCGGTGGCTGACCGGGACGAGGGTCGGGGCAGGGCAGTGCGCGGAGACTGGCCGGGTGGGGAGCCCGAGGGAGGGAAACGATGTGATTTCTGTACAAGGGGCCGTGTGTCCTTCCCCACACACAGGTGGCTGCGGTGGCTGCCGTGGAAGACCGTCAAGGATAGTTACCGCTGGGTCTCACCTCCACCTCTATGCTGTTTACCCAGGTGCCGGCTGCCCTCCCAGGGCCACCGGGAATTTCACGGGAATCCCTCACTGCTTGCTCCTGCCTCGGTTTCCCTTTCAGCAATCTCTCGCTTTCACTCTATTTCTGCCAGGAAGGAATTAAGGATGAATGCCTCTGACCAGCCACCTTTCAGAGTGTATGAAGCTTCCCCCTCTCCCTTTCAGGTTCTGATCAAGGCTCATTAGCTAAAGTGGATCAAAGCCTCAGCTTGATTCTGCAGTCCTCAGCCAGGGGACAACCTGACCCCCTGTAGCAGGGTGCAGGGGTCGGGCCCAGGGGTGTCTGGCAATGTCTGCAGACATTTGGGGCTGTCGCAGCTGAGGTGGGGTGCTCTCTGCAACTAGCAAGTAGAGGACAGGGATGCTGCTAAACATTCTCCAAGGTACACAAGCCAGAACTATTTCACCCAAAATGTCAATAGTGCTGAACGTGAGAAACCCTGGCTTAATTAATGGCTAAGCAAACAACTAATCACACCCCCAACCTGGCCTCCCTGGAAGCCTGTGCATCCAGGGTGTGGAAGTCCGAGGCACCTTCTGTGACAGATGTCTGGCAGAAGCAAGCCACGACCCTGCACCTGCATGCAGTGAGACAGCGGTGACCCGGCGCCTGCTCTGGCCGGCCAATCGGATGAGCTGCTCTGAAGAAATGAAGGCAAAGGAGGGGGTTGCAGAAACTCCCTCCCTGACTCTTCTGCTGGGAAGAGGGGAGAAGAGTGAAGAGGGCCCCTCCAAAGGTCAGTTTAGATCATCTGATAAACCCCGAGCCTGATGCTCCCGAGAGGTTCAGCCATGGCCGGGCGAGCACCCTGGCTCAACACTCACTGGCAGCTGCGTACAGGCCTGTGCCAGGTGCTTTCTTCATATCCTAGCTGACTCCATCTAGACAGCAGGACTGCGAGAATTTTATTCCCACTTTACAGATGAGGAAACTGAGGCCCAAGAAGGTTGAGTGACTTGTCCCAGGTCACAGAGCAAGTCAGGGCAGGAGCTAGAGTTGAAGCGGGGCCTAACTTTAGACCCTATGCAGCCTCCCTGGATTCTGTATGTATCTAAGGGGGACTAGAGACCTGGAAGGGGCCAGAGAATGCCGGCTGCGTGGGCTGACAGGAGTCAAGCCAGGGCGAGCTCCCACAGAACCTCGACGCTTTGGCCTGGAAAGATCTGGGCTGAGAGCAGAGAGAGCCAAGAGCTGCACCACCTGAGGCTTGCAAAGAAAGAGAAGGTGACCCCTATCACCAAATTCCTGTTCCACAAATATCATTGTGCCCCTTAAATCTCTGACTAGGTCCAACAGAGTCATTGGTAGAACTCACCACCTCAAAACTCAAATAATTTCACTGTCAGAAAATGCAGTCTATTTAGACTTAACATAACTCAAAAGATTTGGATAGCAGGGACAAAGGACTATCATTTATTGGGTGCCAACCACATGCCACCCTACTCAGGCTACCCACCACTGCCCCATGAGACTCCCTTAGGGACCAAGGAACTGCCAGGGGAAAGCCAGAGACACAGAGCCTTGGCAATCAGGCAGCAGGCCCTGGGGCTTGGCGAGATCTGTCATTACTGAAGGGCACTGGGCTAGAATGGGGCACAGCTCCTTGGGGGCTGCTGTCGGAGAAGATCCTCAGGGACCCCACAGTGCCGCCTGCAACCCTGAGTGCTTCTGCAGAGAACATGCAGAGGTACCCCCAACGAGCCCGATGGGTGAGGCAGGGCACCCCAAGACGACACTGGTCTCTATCTGATGTCCTCAGCAAGAGGGCCTGGTCTTGTTTTCCCTCTGCACCCACCCATCCCGGGGTCCACAGACACTTCCATATAGACGCCCTTGGGCTGCTGCTGAAGCCAAACTTGGGCCTGTCCCGCCCAGAGTGGAGATGAGGAACAGCTGGTGGCCACCCTCTCACACAGTCTTCCACGGACCTGAACACCCGTTACGTAACCCGCCTTCTCCAAAGGAAAGAATCCCAGTTCTTCCCAACGCTTCTCACTGACTTTGTCATCTGAGTCTCCTTTGCAACTTCGCTGACCGCTTGGGAAGTTCTCTGTCCCCGTAAGGTGCAGAGACCAGTCAGCACAGCGTCGACCCTGTCACTCTGTGCAGCAAGCACCCTCCCCACAGGCCACCGGAGGGTGACTTCCCCCGAAACGTGGGCACAGGGAGAAAACATCGAGATGCCCGAGTGGAAACCATCCCCCTCCTTGTAGGTGCTGTGGGGTTTCCGGCAAGGCTGGACTTGCAAGATCGCCACCTCTTAACCTCCGAAGTGGAAGCAACGACCCCCGTAAGGCTCTCAGGAGATGATGCAAGTTACGGGCCATCACCAGGGACACTCTGCCCATAGCTATTGCGAGGTGTCCTGCGCCCCCACCATGGAGGGTAGCCATGAACCGAACAAAGACAGGAAGTTCCTCGCTGGGCCTGTCTGCCTCCTGAAGAAGTGTTTGAACCGGACTGCTCACCCCCTGCAAGGGGTATTAGGGGAGGGGCCTCTACTTTGGGTGGGAATGGCCTTGGGGACCTCTTCAAATCACCGTCAACTCCAAAAGTCTATTTAGAACGGCGATCAACCCAGGCTCCTGTCCCGCCCTTACCTATTCCTGGACGGCATCTCATAGAGCTGGGCTGCAGCGGCTCACACACTTTCGTGTGTCAGCCTGAAAGACGGTGGACCCTCAACCCCGCAAGGGGGTGCCCACCCCCACAGCAGTCGAAACTCCCCGTCGGGCTTTTGACTCCCGCAAAACTTCACTACAAAGAGCCTACCGTTCACGGGAGGCGTTACCGGTAACAGTCGATTAGCGCAGAGTCTGTGTATGTATTCCGTGTGCTTATAATAAGCTACAGGAAACGTTGTTTTAAAGGGCAAAAGGAAGAGGAAGGACATTTACAGCGCTGCACCTAAGCCACTGCATTTCTTGAGAAAAATCCACGTAGGATTGGGCCTGCGCAGTTCAAGCCTGTGTTGCCCAAGGTGAACTACGCCTGGAGGGTGAGGTTTCGGGCCACAGGGGGTGAAGCAGCTGCAGAGTCCTTGGCTTTGAGAGACTCGAACGTACGATGAGCCTTCGTGAACTGCTGCTGGCCCCGAGTCCTTGCTCCCAAGGTGCTGGTGGACAGGCCGCTTTCACAATGGACGTGCCAGTCGGACCTCTTGCTCAGCGAGCATGTTTGCCCCCTCAGTTCTAGTCCCGCCAGGCTGTAGTCAGCCAGGGTCCCAACATCTCAGGTCACCAGTCAGGGACACCTCAAGCAGGGCCCCAGGGTGCAATGATTTTGCTGCTCAGACACAGGCGCGTTCTCTGCTGAGCGGCAGAAGACCAGGCGTCTCCTTATCCGCCGGAAGCCACTGCCCCAGCCGGACGGGGCCCGCCAATGTGGGCCCGGTGGGCAAACTCAGGGCTCCTTCCGAACCTCTCCCCATGGTTATCATTTTGACCAGCAATGGCAAAGCGGTTTGGGAGCAAATCAAAGGAGACAGTGGCGGGCAAGGGCACTTGAGAAACAATCTCTGCTGACATACTGCCTCTACCCAGGACGGGGACTCGGATGAAGGGGGTGCCGCCAGGGCAGTTCCTCGCCCAGCCTCTGCATCTGGGTGGGGAAGGGGGAGAAGGGGACTGTGACAAGCCACAGGGGAACGTCAGCTGAGGGCTCCTTAGTGCACGTGGGGCGGTGGCCTGCCTCTGCGCAAGAGCTGCAGGGCTTGGCTTGTTTGGGTGGAGGATGACAAGCTGTGACACAGACGGACTCAAGGGCCACTCCACCTCCCACAGGCCCTGTCTGCACACCCGGCCCCGTTCCCTCTGGCGCTGGCTGCCTCACCCACCAAATCTGCCAATCACACCAGGAAAGGTCACTTTCAGGGAGGAGGAGACGTCCGTGTCTGCGGTAGCGGCCTGGTTCCAGGGCACCCTGCCACTGAGAAAGCCTCAGCTCTCCGTCTCCTCATCTGAACGTACCGTCAGAAGGAGGAGGAAGGGCCCGGAAGGAAATCAGGCCCATCCACGAGCACAGCCTGAAAGGCACTGGCTGTTCACTGTGTTAGCCCCTCACTCATGAGCCCAAATAAGCCTGTCCAGCCGGTTGCTTCCTGGTGCCGGTTGCTGTGCTTCAGTCAGTGCGAGTTGTGTAACACACAGCCCCTCACCTCGCAGCTGACAACAGCCATCACTCGCGCTCCTGCGGTCCCCGAACCAGGAACTTGGTCAGGGCAGAGCAGGGTTAGCTCCGTAATGTCTGGGGCCTCGGCTGGCCAGACAGGAAGTCCTGAGGTGACTTGCAAGGGGCAAAGGGGGTCATTCAAAGCTCTGGATTGGAATGACTTGAGGACAAAGCCTGTGGGCAACAGGACCTCATGGGGCCACTCCCTGAGGCTGCATTCTCTCTCAGCATGGACACTCCAGAGCAGCTGTCCCCTTTACATGACAGTGGCGTGGCCAAGTGCAAGGGTCCTAGACAATAGGGAGAAAGCCCTGGTGCCCTTTAAGATGCAGCCTTTAAAGTGGCGTTGGATCAATGCACCCTATTCTGCTGGGCAGAGCTGTGACAAGCCCACATCTACATAAGAGGAGGGGACAGAGACATGAGAGGACTGTCCAGTCACACTCCAGAAGGTCAGGAGCGGTGGAACAGGCTGTGACAGACACCTCTGGAAAGTAGGACTTTTCCACCCACTGTTCATGGCGGGCCAGTAAGAGATGCCTGAGTGTCACAGCCCCTGATGTCACACTGTGTGCTGCTCACTGACCGCTCCCTCCAGACACAGTGGGCCAGCACCTGCTGCTCGCCCAGCCTCGGGGCGGTGTGGGGGGCACGGAGCACCTTGCGACTGCAGCATGTGACAGCTGCTTTCATCCGGTTAGAAGAGAGCCTGGAAATAGTATTAGTAGTGCTGCATTTGGGTTGTGGTTAACACCTTTCGCCAGGACAAACCCCTCTGCTCCTGGAGAGATTCTCTCAGGCACTATAAGCTCTAGTCCCCTGACTTCAGCCACTCAGGAACCTCCCCTGTGATTTCTGCCACAAGGACGTACCACCTGTGTTTTGTTGGCTTTATGGAAGTCTTTAAGCTGACTCACTTTCTTTACTTACCATTTTAAAATGCTTTACATCGCTACCATAAATGGAAAACTATCTGCCATAAATAGAAGGCAACCGTAAACTTAAAACGCATTTTAAAACGATGCCACAAAACTTCAGCTAAATGCAGAAACTTGAGCTTGTGCCATCCCTCTGTTAAAAAGGGCGCATCGGCCGTAGTGTACAGGTGGGCAAGTCCAGCACCACGCTGGGACTCATGGGGCGACCCAGAGGGAGAACGGGGAAGCGTTATCACTGAGGGGCACGGCGCACTTGCAGGCCATCTCTGTGTACCATCTACAGTCATCCCAGGTACCTCCCGTGATTCCTGCCTCAACCCGCCAGAAGGGCCACCGTCTGCCGCACTAAGAAACAACCCTCAAATCTTGGTGGCTTCAAACTCAAAGGTCACATTTTATCTGTATTCACCATGGGCTGGGTGGGTCTCCACTCGCTCTTGTTGCTCAGGGTCCCGGGCTGGTGAGGCAGCCGCCACCTGGAATGTCCAGAGCCATCGTGCCAGAGGGAGAGTGGAGAACCATACGAAGAGCGCACTGGTTTCCAGCACTCCCACCGGGCAGAGGCTACTCGCCTCTCTGCTCCCTTTTTAGTGGCCACGACAAGTCAGGCCACCAGCCCTGACTCCCAGGAGCAGGGGGTACAGCCATACCATGTTCTGGAAGGAGAGGGAGCAGGGCCAGTCAGGGCCAGTCGTGTTGACTTCCATCCCACCCCTTGCCCTGAGGACACTGCCCCAAACTACTGGGCCTCGGTGCCTCCAGGCATGGCTTTCTGCACACCGTGGTGACACTCCAGCCACCAGGACAGACGACTCACCTTGCTGCAAGCGTGACCATGCCTTGCCTGCCTCCACCTGACTCACCCTGCAAGATTCCCCGCTCCTGTGGCGGCTGCCAGCCCCAGGTGAAACCAGTATCCGTGCGCGGTGGGGGAGGGGCCATGGGAGAGTTTTGCTGAGCCAGATGGGATGGGGGGACCCTTCCACTTACAACAGGGTTTCTCAACCCCCACAGTGCTGGCCTTTGGGCAGGACAAGTGGCTCGTGCAGGAGGCTGTCCTGCACACTGTCGTACGTTTAGTAGCATACCTAGCCTTTGCATAGATACCGATGGCAACTCTTCCCTCCAACTGTGACAATTAAAAATAATTCAAGAGGTTGAATGTCCCTCAGAATGTGTTAACTCCTCCTCGGACAAGTGACATGTCAGCCAGGTGACAGCTGGTAGGAAGTTAAATGAGATGCCTGTACGGCACCTGGTACTTAAACACTCCCCATTAATTACTTATCATTACTGGTGTTGATGTCAGTATAGGCCGAGCTCATGGCCGATGCTCGTCTGGGGCCCTTCCCTCAGCCGGGACTGCAGGGCGAATGGGGTGAAGGCCCCAGGGTCCTCGCTGGAGGCAGTCAACATTGTGCATTCTGTGGTCACACAATGTCCCCCTCACCCCAGCCAGCTGTCTGACAGCCTGTAAACAGAGGGATGGCCAGTGAAACAGTGCAGATGGCACTGAGGAAATCCAGCCGCACTTTTGGGAAAACAAGTCAGGGGTGATGGGGGGCCCCATGGACATCGCTGTGACAGACAGCACATCGAGGACGCCTCCAAGGGAAGCTCTGAGATGTACCAGACCATGGTGCTCCTCGCCAAGAACGAGCTCCACCCTGGATTCCCGTGGCGCACTGCCACGGGGACATTGCAGACCGTCGGAGGTCACCCTGGCAGGGCTCGCAGAGGAGACTGCGGAGCAAGCGGAGGTCTGGCCTGGCCACCAGCCCTGCCTGCTCAGCTCCCAGCTCCTTCCGCCCCCTTCACCTGCGCACGCCTCTCTTTCCGGCCCTTAGGGCGACACCAGACAGGAGCACAGAGCTGCCATGTGGCATGGCAGGAGGCGTGGAGGATGAGGCCAGCCAATAGAAGAATGTCCAGGGGGACTCTGGACATCCTGGGCTGGAGCCAGACGGAGCCCACCTTCCCAGCCTGTGTCCTCCCAGCTCCCCACCTTGGCCGCCCCTGAACTTGCGCAGCCAAGACTCCACGCCTTCGCATTCTCTCCCCTTTACCCAGCGGACTGCTCCCCGTCCGCCAAGAGCTGATGCAGATGTCACATGCTCTGAACGCCCTCTCCACTCCTTGACAGCATTAATAACCCCTTCTTTGTCCCTCACAGCACTTGGTACACACCTGCCCTGCAGTGCTACCATATTCTTCTTCCACGTGTCTCAGCTCCACAACCTACACACAGGTACATGTGTGCATATGTGCCCACACACCGTCCTTCACCCTCCGTGCTAAGGTTGAGTCCAAAGCTCTGACCAAAGAGGGGGGCACTCCTGATTTTCACCAGAGTGGTGATGCCAGTGGGAGGAAACGTAGGTTTACATGACTAGCACGCCAACGGCAACACTGACGTGGAAGGAAAGCCTTGGGTTTCCTGCGCTCATCACAGGCCTTGAGGGCAAACGTGCCCGGCAATGTCACCACGTCTCCCTGGAGCAGTTTACAGCAGGCGAGCACTGGGCCGGCTTCTGTGCACACAGCAGCGGGGGTGCTGTCGGCCGCCGGCCGGGGGGACCGACCCCAGCGGTGACTCTGAAGCCTGGCTCCCTGGGTCGGAGGTCAGCTCTGCTACTTGGAAGCATCTCTCCTCTGTTAGCAGGGGGCAATACAATACCCTCCTTTTCAGGGTTATCTGAATACACGAAATGATGCTCAGCACTAAGAACTTTGCATAGTGAGGAGTCGTTAAATGTGGAGAGGGTTGAACAAGTAACGATGTGCCCAGCAGTTCGCACAGGAGGTGGGGGGGGGGGAGCCCAGACCCACAAGTAGGTCACTCTGACATGATGCGTCAGCGTGGGGGTGTCATTCTCCCATCATGACCTCCAAGGAGCCTCTTCGGAGGTGTCAAGTGTCTGTCAGGGAGAGCGCACCCTGCTTCCCATGTGCAGCACTCTTCAGGGTTCCTCTGAAATCGCTTCTCACAGATTTACTCTGTCTCTTGTAACCTGGAGTCTGAAGCGCACAGCGATCACTGCATCCTGTCCCTGGACTTCTCTCCCTGCCTCCCACTCTTAGGGGTTGCACGGCATCACGGGTAACGGTGCTCGCTTAGGATCTGTTCTTGTCTTTAACACTGAGAAGAAGACAAAGACAGATGACAGCAAACTTTTAAGGAACACCTCCTACAATGCCAGGCACCTCGCCGACATTCTCGCTTTTATCCCCCGATAGTTCTTCCAGGGAAGCCTGCCATTGCTCCCATTCTACAGTTGACAAAACTGAGGGTCTGAGAGGACATCGACCCCAGTGGACAGAAGTAGAGATGACATGACCGGAATAGGTTGCCAGGTTCATCTCAGCCCTGAGCATCCTCCAAACACCCAAACCACCATGTCTACACTGTTATGAGATTTCAAAAGAGTGGGGAACAGATGGAGCCAGTGGTCTTCGCTGTCATTTTCACCTAACTCAGTCCCGTCCTCTCTGTAAGATCTAACATCAACCATCAGTCAACACATTCAGGTGGCCCCTTTCCATAGCTGAGCCCCTGCCATTTGCTCTAAGTTTCCTTCAAGAAGCTAAAATCCATATGCCCCCATTTTCCTCCCCATTAGGCTCCCTTCTGGCCTGGATGCAGCTGGAAATCACACCACAGTTGTTGGAAGTACTTCTGCCTTGGCCTTTTCAGCTGTCAAACCAGGGACATGCCCTCCAAGGGGTCAAAGTGACCGGTCAGACCCCCCAACCCAAGTCAACATAACTCATAACCCAGGACTTAATTTAGAACTGTCTCCCTGCCACCATGTCCCATGGTGCGTACGCGTGTGGCTATCTTCCTGGCCCGGGGCTCTCTGCCTATTTTAAGGCTGGCCGGCACCTCTGTCTATTCTGGGAGAATCTCTCTGGACAGAAGCAGCTCATGCCCGCATCCCAAGACCGCTGGAATGTCATGCTGGACTGTCCACTGCATGCAGTTTTCAGGGTGGGAATTTGGATCATGTGCTCTACAGAGACCTGCAGAGGGTTCCCCTCCCATCACAGGAGAGAGGGACCTCCATGCACCCAGCCTCTGTGGATGCATGTTTCTAATCCATCAATCAAACCACAAAACCATAAAAAGGAATGATGCACAGACACATGCCGCAACGCGTATGAACCTCGGAACATTATGCGTAGAGGAAAAAGCCAGACACAAATGGTCCCAGGTGATGAGATCCCATTCGTGGACGTATCCAGAACAGGCAAATTCAGAGAGACAGAAAGCAGATGGGTGGTTGTTGTGGGGTGTGGGTGGGTAGGGGGGTGACTGCTTGCAGTGATGGGATTTTCCTTGGGGTGATGAAGGGTTTTGAAATCAGCTAGAGGTGGCAGTTGCACAACCTTGCCAAGGAACTAAATGCCACTCAACAGTATGCCTTAGCACGGCCCATTTTAGGTTCCATGAATTTCACCTCCATTAAAAAAAAAAAAAAAAAAAAAAAAAGCTGAATCATTGCAGAAACACTTAGATGTGGCTGCCGGTGCCACACGCCTGCATCAGAATACGTGACAGAGAGGAACACGGGGTGAGACAGCCCCAGGAATCCTGGGTGTGGCCCACATGCAGACTGCAAGCCTTTAGCTGTCATTTGGTTTTAAGAAGTGCCTGTAAATTCATCTTGAGCTTCCTAGCAGCTGAAGCAAAACAGAAGAGTTGGGTTCTTCCAAAATTCACAGAGTCCAAAGCAGGAAGTGTGTCAAGTATGCAGAAAATGCTCTCTTGAAGGTTGGAAGGGTTCTGTCCCAGGAGTCCCTAAGGGCTATCCCTTCGAGGTGGCCTCCCATTGGCGGTGAGCCTCCAACAGCGCCCCTCTGCCTGGCCACCTGCGCACCAAGACTCGATGCCAGCCCTTTCCTGGAAGAGGCCTTGGCCAACCTCCCAGCCCATCTGTCCCAGGCCCTTGAAGGAGTCAACCCCATCACGTGAGTGCAGGACCCACAGACCCCAACCCAGCCCCAATAACCCAGAAATGTCTAGAGAGAACACCCTTCAACAGCCAGGTCACCCAGGGCTTGCGGGGCAGCTGCTTCTGTACCCGGCCTGGCTGAAGCCCTGGGACACGATGGTCTGCAAAGAAAACCTCACGGAACCTGGCTTCTGGAATGGAAGACAGGTGTTGTTCTTTAAATCCCATAAACGTGTCACTGCTACCAGCGATTAGCATGAAGAAAAGAAGAGGAAACGTTGTGTAGGGCTAAGCGTGGAGGGACTGGTCACGGCAGTGTGTAGAGGGAAGGCTTCTCCTAAGTGCTGGGGAGTGACAGGGGGCCAACGTCACTGGGGCAGAGAGTGGCAGAGAGAGTGGAGGGAGAAGAGGCAAAGGGACAGACAGAGGCCAGGTCATGGAGGACTGAGGTGGGAGCAGAGCATGGCCACCCACTCCAGGGGTCACAGAAAGACAGCTGCTGGGACAGGAAGGAGGCTGGTTCCCAGGGTGCAGGGATGCTAGGACACCTCCAAGCATGAGCACCAGGTGCAGGAGGAATGAGTCCAGAGTGAGCCAGGCCCTTGTTCTACTGGTGACACTGGGCATCCTTTCCTGGCTCTCTGTGGATCTGGGGCATGTCCAGAGCACTGTTACCTCTTCTCCGGGGTTTACCTCCAAATCTACAGGATCTCTCCACCCAGCCTGGAGGGTCCTGAGGATTCTGCCGGCTTCTGGAGCAACTATTTATGGCGTCTCATTACATGTTAGACCCTACAGGCCTTGCTTGTGCCATGGGAGTCAGGCACCAGTGGCCACATTTTAAATGTGAGCCACCCGAGACGGACAGAGAGGGGAGTGTTTGCTTCTGGTGACTCAGGACACAAGCGGAAAATCTGGATCTGAGCCCAGGTCTTCCTGACCCTCCCAACTGCTGCTTTTCAACAGAAGTCTGGTGACTGCCAGCGCCTTGCAATCTCAGGTCAGATCGATGCCTGCCCCCAGGCCCCGGGTGATGCTTTCCCAAGGAGTTGTTGGACCTTGGGTTGCCAGTATGCATTCCCCAGCGTTTCAGTCCCTGCAGGCTCTCCGTGAGAAAAAGAGCTCACGGCCACATGCACCAGGGAGCCCTTCCGTTCCCAACCTCCCTCTTGGTGACTTGCAGTGTGATTAAGGTTTTGAGACCCTCCTGCAGCCAGGCATTTGCCACGCCTGTGACCATGGACGGGGCTCCTCTGCATGTGCAGTCCCCAAGATCACCCTAGGAAAGGGGAGTTCCAGAGCCCACCCTTGAGGAAGCGCTAGGCTTGAACACACAAGCACTGATGGCTGTCTCCCACCTACCCTTCTGGGCTCTGGAAAGAAATGTAAATGGTCAAGATGTTGAAAAAGATCCTGCCCCCAAAAAAGTCCTACTTGGGCAGGTGACGTAAACTTGTCTACGATGAGTTGTGTCTTGTGCTAAGTGCCTAGCCTGGTGCCACGGGACCGACGTTGCTGGGTGAGGGAGGGCGGGCTGCGGTGATGTCGGCATGCGAAGACAGCCTAGCAGAAGGAGCGCAGTACCCTGGGCTGGCGGGGAGGCTTGGTGGTGATCAGAAGGGCCTGGGGGAAGAGGTCACTAAGTGAGGCCTCGAAAGATAAGCCAGAAGGAGGAGTGGAAAAGGACATGATCAGAACTTTATTGCCAAAAAGCTAGATCTGCCAAGGCACAAAATGTTCAGGAAATGGTGAGTAATTTGACAAAGCTGAACGGGAGCCCAGCAGGGGGGTGCAGGGCAGGAGGGCAGGGGATGAGGGTCCGGGTGCTCTCTGCGGCAGTGTGCTCCCCTGAAGGGCCATGAGTTCCTGACCCAGGGACCCTCACTGCCTCCCCTCCTCGAGCTGTGACCCGGCTAGAATCCCTGAGCTCAACTTTCCAACCACACCCTGCTGTCCTCCAAGTGTCCGCTGGCTCAGCCAAGTGCTAACGGGGGTGGGGGGAGAATCCAACCCTGAATTCACACCCCAGGTGTCTTGTCTGAAGTTTCAAAAGTTACCTGGAGCCCTGCTTACCACTTTAGCAACACTTTAGGCTGTAAGTAAAAAAAAACAGGCAACCAAAGTGACTTGAATACTTTTTCCCTGTGGGACAGGAAGGGCCCAGGGCGAGGTAAACATACTGGTATCTGGGGGTACCCGCATCCCTAACCCACTGTAGCCTCATTTCGGGTACCTGCCCCAGAGCCATTCGGTCACCTGGCCAACCCAGCCCCCACCCGAGGCCTCCCCTGCACCAGGAGCCTGCATTTGTGGCAGGGGACAGCTGGAGGCCGCGTGTGCTGTGTGACTCAGTGATGTCAGCACTGCTGCGTCTGCAGTTCCCTTCACCTTCCCGGCTTGTTTACATGACGGCTTCTTGGACGTCTCTGCGAACCACTCAGTTCCCTTAAGGTTCATGCAGAAAGAATGTTGCTGTCCAGATGATTTAAATGAACTCCGCGGGAACTGAAGGGTTCCTTTAAAAAAAAAAGCCCCCGGCGATAACGCACAGCTAATCACGCGCCTTCCACAAAACACAGCTACCTCTGACCGGGGGACTCGAGTTCAGGACGGACTGTGCTCTGGGGGACGGTAAGGCTCCGCCTTCCACAGCAGAAGCCTTGAGCATCTCTCACCCTTCCCTCCGGATGGGTGGGGATGGGACTTCTTGCTCCATGGGAGGCATGGTTGGAGATATTGTAAAGGAAGGTTCCAACCAGACGTGCAGACACTGGAGGCCAGGAAAGCCGGGGGTGTCTGCTGGGTCTTTACACGTGTGACTCTGTGACTCGGTATAGTGGTGTCTTTCTCTGACTTTTGCCTTTCTGTTTCCTAAAGTCTTTGCATAACGGAGGCTCGGTTCCCCCCTCCCTCTGCCCGTCCGCTGGAGACTTTCAGGTAGGATAACTCTCCTGTGAGTGATTACGCACCAGATGCAGCACCAAGCGCTTTACCTGCCGCCTTACTGGGCCCTGAGGGGTAGGAACTGTCACCGCCCCACTGTGCAGATGAGGAAACCGAGGCCCAGAGAGGCAAATCAACATGCCTATCAGGTGCCAAGCTCCCGACCATCACAGCGCTCGGTTCCTACGGGCTATTGTTGGAGCCTAAGAAAATGAAAGCGGCTCAGGGCAGGCTGAAGGCCTCCCCCAGGCAGTTGCCAGGAGCTGAGCACCTCGGGGCTCCCCGCCAGCGCTCGCCCGAAGTGCCTGGCAACCCCGTCTGCGTGTCTGTCTCCTTCACTTGGGAGGTGGGCACGGGGAAGGGAAATAATACGAATGGAGCTGCCGCCCAGCCAGACCTCGAGTAACACTGAACCCTCACAACAGCTCCCCAGAAAATCCAGGAGACTGGTGACGGTCACAGTCAGCCCCGCTGTCTGGGGGTTCACATGGCCTTGGCCAAGCTTCCTGACCTGAGTCTCGTTCGCTCTTCTGCAGGAGGGTGCCCACCATGGAACTCATGTGAACACCAAAATAAGTAATTCCTGGGGGTAGTTTCGCGCCCCACCAGTACCAGCTACCATCTGATTGCTGCACCGGAGGGGAGTTCCATTAGCCCTATTTTAAAGGTGAAAAAAAAAAAACGGGTGGCTTGCTCAGGCCACAGAGCTAAAAAGTGGCAGATCCAGGACTGGTCCCCAAGCCTGAGTCAGCTTCCTTTACGAGCCACGATGATCTTCCCATCAGAAGTGACTGTGGAGTGTTGCTACTGGAACCACAGGGACACCAGAGGGCCACACCATGTACTCGCCAGGGGAAGACCTGCTCTTCCCTTTGAAGGCCAGACCCTCAAAGGGGCCTCCTGCTGCTGTGAGCAGCAAGCCAGGTGGGGGCTCCCCTTGTGGGGGCTGCAGAGGGGCAGGTCAGAAGCTCACCCTCCCCGGCGCTCCCATCCTCCGGAGGAAGGAGCACAGCACAAAGAACGGCCGCTGGGCCCCAAGCAGCAACTCCTAATCGTGTCCAGGTTCAGAAACGGCAAGACACGTAGGCCTGCCTCTGACTATTCCTGTCCAAAGCCATGGATGTCCGGCCTCTGGGGCCCCCATCGGATAGTGTTGAAACACCCCCCCAGGCCGGTGCAAACTTGCTTCCAGGAGGCTCCCCGAGGTGCGGCTGCTTGCTGGGGTGAGGGGATCACTTTGGGCACCAGAAAAGGACGGCATGTTTGCACATCAATGCACACAGCCAGCTGGAGGTGACTGGAATGGCGGGGCTATGCCTTCTTCATTAGGCACAGAAATAGGTGGCCAGGATGCTGCCTTCTGGGACAGCTACCAGTGTCTCGGGGCAGGTGGCATGGGGCAGGACGTGGTCGGCATGGCTCCCTGGCGCTCTGCGCTGTGACACTGCAGCAGGGGCGCGGCGGGTGCTTAGCCAGCTGTATAAACCCCTCTAGGCGCACACGGTGGAGGACTCCCTGCCAGGAGGCCTTCCCGTCTGATGCAACTATTCGCTGCCCCTTCCTGGCAACGGTAACCAGATGCCAGAAGCATCAGTCAGGGGCCCAAGGGGACAGCCTGGTCCCACTCAGAATGCGGCAGAAAGAGCAGTGGGTTTGGAAAAGTCCCTGGCCCACAGCCCTGCTTCTTCACCTTCCTCCTCTGTGGCCTCCAGAGTCCCCTGTCCCTGGAGAACGTGGTTCCTGAGGCCCCTTCTGCCACCTCGCAGGGCTGGACAAACGAGCTAGTGTGCAGGTTCTACTTGTAAAGGGCCTGCAGGGCACGCGGGAGGTGCCCACTCACGATTTTGAATGAAGAATGAGTTAACAAGTTGGGACACTCACAGGAGACGCAGGTTCTGAGAGGGGCTTCGCATGGTCATGGCTCACGCCTGAGCCCATTTAAAGCCCTGGGGACACGTGGATAGGCAGCCTCCACGACTTCCTGAGCACGTTGGGGAAACCAGGACGCACCCCCTTAGATCCAACCCAGGCCCGTGGTGCCCTGCTGTTTAAAACCCCCCATCAAGTCCCACAAGTCAGCAGCCCATCCTGCCCATAATTTATAGGCATCGTCAGATGAACAAGAACAGAAGGACAGCATGGCGCAGTGGACCAAGGTCATGTGTGGGCAGGGGCCTTCCCTGCCCAAAACCTTTCAGGAATCCACGTTAGTGCCAGGGGCCTGAGGCAACTACTAGAAGCTGCTCAGCTTTCTGGGAGCTCTCTCATGCCCATCACGGCATGTGCTGAATTGGGGGCGACCCCGCCCTGGGCCCCTTAGGTCCCGATCTCACACTTGATCTTTAGGCGCCAAAAGAAAACTTGGCAGACAGGGACTTCGTCCCGGGGTGTGGGGAGGGAAAACCAGGGTTCCAGGCTTGCCACCGCCTTGCTTCCCAGAGTGCACTCTGCATCCACGAATTATTTCCTGCAGTGAGGCAGGAAGGACTCCACATATACTCACGTCCCAGCACCAAGGCTGGGGGACCTGCCAGGCCAGTAAGAGGTGAGCTGGGAGGAAGTCAGGCCCTGGGTGGGGGTCTGGAGGAAAGCCCACATCTCTGACCAGTGAGCCAGGAGGGAGCAAGGTAACAAAGTGCAGGCAACTGCCCCAAGGCCCCTGCCAGGAGTCAGAGTCGGGGGCTGGATCACGGATGGCCTTCCTGGTGAGAGGGGCCCGAGAAGCTGGTTCCACAGGGGAGCACCTCTCCCTGCCTTCTTCTCCACAGAAGAAGGCAGAGTGGGCTCTGCGTAGCCCTCTGTGAGTTCCATTTTGCTGGGCACCTCCCTCCCCAAGGCCCTGCGTCTGGAGGCTCTGTTGCTCCAGGGGGTCGGTGTCAGCCCTGCCCGGCCAGACCACCCGGTCCCTGAACTGCCACAGCAACAGCTGCGTACAGGCCTCCCTGAGCCTCCTGTGCTTCCTGCCTGCAGCAGCTGGGGGACAAGCAGCTGGCCCAGCCCTGAGCGCTCCCTTTCCCTGCAGCCCGAAGGCTCAGCCACACCTGCCATCCTGCCGTCCCCAGGGGTCTGCCATTGGGGCTCACAGAGGGGTCCCCGGCCCTAACCCAGTGGGCACAGTCATCCCATTAGAAATCATGTCTTTTCTACAATGCCACGGACACAACGCGGCCTGGTCCTTCCGAGTGTCACTGCTTCCAGAGTGGTGTCAATGTCGGCTCCTGCTGCTGTCTCTCACCCTTTATGCTGTGCAAACTGTTTTTTCTCTTGGCAAATTTCTCCTCAAACATGACAGAAGTAACATGTGTCCACCCTACTCAGTGACACGGTAGGAATATGTAGAAAGAACTCGCTCGCCACTCCCGTCCCCCGGCAGGCTGCGCTGTGGCCTCCCCAGCGTCTGCTGCTCCCTGAAATCTACGCCAACAAGTGTGTAGTAGCCTTCTGGTCGGCGCTGGTAGTTTGGGCAAAACGGGGATCCTGTGACACGCACAGATCTCATCTGCCTCCCTCTAACAAAGCAGCCGCCACTTGCCCCGCCGATAGCTGAACTAAGCGCAGCTACATGACGTGCCCTAGGTTTAAGGGGCCACAGCTCATAGCTCGCCTTCCTGCCCAGTTGGGTGGTGCCCAGCTCCTGGTCAGCATGGGCTTTTCCAGCGGCACAGTGAGAGAGGCAAGGCCTGACTGGAGGGGTTCAAGAGAGGGTGGGAAGTGAAAACACGGAGACTGGGCAGTGATGTCTCCTTTGAGCTTTGTCTGGCAGAGGCGCAAAACACAGGGACAGAAGCTCAATGGGGAATGAAAGGCCAAGGGTAATTTGCTTTAAGATGGGAGGAAACAGGATGGCTGCATGGCTCATGAGAATTGTTTTGACTGTTTTTATTTAAAGATATTTAGCTCGATGCCTTTTCCCTTACTTGGTCAACTCTAGGTAATACCTCTTGACTCTAGTTTAAAAGAAAAATACCTGGCTCAGTTCGCTCCCTCCCTGCTGCCCCTGTCTGCCTTCCAAAGTGTGACTGTGCCTGTGTTTCACCCACTGATTACTTTTGCAGCTTTCAGTCGCCTGCCAACACCTCTATTTCTTGTTCCATTACTTTTCACAGGTATCCCAACCAGTTGCTTTTAGTTGGGGTCACCAGTACCCCTCCCCTTCCCCTCTTCCTCTCCCATTTCAGCTTTGATGAACAATCATCATTTACAGACCGAATCAAATGAAATGAAAAGTGTAGCATTAACATGTCAATATTACCATTATTCATGCTGACCCAGGTACTGTGCTAAATTTAAACAGTCCCCTCTGGAAGTCATTACTCCATTCATTCATTCATCCATTCGGTTTACTGCCTGCTACCTGCCAACCACTGCTCCAGCCACTGGACATCATGGTGAAGAAGACCGTCAAATCCTCGTGCTATGGAGCTAACATTCCACTAAGGAGGCAGGCGATCACATGATCCCCCCAGGTGTGGATGAATCCAACAAAAGAAAATAACGTGGAAAAAGCATTTAGATGGTAACGGGGAGGGATATTTTAGCTTGAACCATCCTCATTTCTGAACAGGGAGCTGTGCGAAGTGAAGGAGCAAGTCACCCAACAGCTGTTGATCTGAGCACCTCACAGCATAGCACTCGGAAGAGCAGAGAAAATGCCACAAACACCATAGTCAAGTGGCTTTCCTTCTCTTACATTCATACTTTTCTTCTTCTTCTCCCTCTTCCTCTCCTCCTCCCCTCTTCCTACTCCTTCCTCTTCTTCTTCCTCTTCTCCTCTCCCTCTCCCCATTATTCTTCTCTACATTTAAACCACCATATGGCATTTTAGATGCTCCTGTGTGCTTCCAACTCAGAACTGTGGCCTGCCTTTATCTGCGAAGGCAAGTCACCAAAGACAAAACACCAAGCAATTTAAATGTCAGGAAGTTCAGCTGTCACTCACTGAACTGGATGGAGAAATACAGTATTTAAATAGTAAGGTTACTACGATCTAATCTTGAGTAAGCCTTTTTTTTTTAAACCATGGCCAAAATCTAAAGGACTGCTCGTTATTACGCCGACAAGTTTGATTTCGTTCGGGTGTCGTGATCACACCCCAGGTAAAGCGGCTCACTCGGGGAGAGCAGAGAGTCACGGGCCTTGGGGTGGAGTCAGCATGCAGCCCCAGGGAGGAACTGCAAGCCGCAGCCTGGTGCCCGGGTCTGCAGATCCCCGTGACAAGAGAGGCTCCTGGTCTTCTGCTATATTCGGTACTTTCAAGAGCTTTGCCAACTTTTGTGGTTAGTTCTCAGTTTACCTCAAGGAAGATGACGTCGACTGAGGCACGCAAGGCCACGGAGTCCATCTAGTACTCCTTCTGCAAGATCCTGTGTCCCCTTCGTGACATGGTGCCTAACATGAGACGTGGCCAGTCCGGGGTCCCCCTGCCCTGCAGGAACTGATATCTGACCACTCACTCATTAGGAGAACAGGCATTTCAGGCAATGAACAGGACAATGAGGCATGGATGGGAATAGGGAGCAATTTCTCTCTAAAAAGAAAAACCCTTCTGGCTGGTGGCTCAGTGGATTGGTAATAAACCCAAGAGTCATTGGTTCAATCCCCAGTCAGGGCACATACCCAAGTTACAAGCCAGGTCTCCAGCCAGGTCCCCAGCTAGAGGCATGTGAAAGGCAACCATACACTGATGCTCTCTCCTTCTTCCTCCCTCTCTTCCCCTCTTCCTAAAAATAATAAAATCTTAAAAATAAAAATAAAAAATAAAAACAGAATGAACCTTTAAATTCTCATTGCTACAACTTATTGTTAGAAAAAGGTCTCAGGATGTCACCAGAACTTTGGGGCAGTAAGACTGAAATCAGAGGGGGAAAGAGCTTTTGTTGTTCCCTGGGGCTCCCCACCGAGCACCATCCTGACCAAAGGACCGAGATTGAGGACATGTACAGAGCCCCAGGTACAGGAGGTGAGCGCACACGGTGCGTTTCTTGGGACACACTGTGTTCTGGAACTGCACATGCCCTCCTCTTAGAACATCCTGGAACCTCGCAATTTCTCTCCTGGCTACAGACCCCAAGATGCTGGTGTCTGACTGTGCGCCAGGACCACATGGAAACTTCTCTATTTACTCAGCAAGGAAGAGCTTGGAAATAAACTGGGTCTTGATGGAAAGAGCAAAAAGTACCACCACAAACAAGGTGCCCACAAGGACCACTCCAGGGCTTCCACTGGGTGTCAAGGGTTCCGAACACAGGTTCTGGGGGCTGCGCAGTGCCCTCCCACCCCAGCCAGGACACCATGTAGGGCCAAGGACAGGACAGCAAGCATTCTCACCCCCAGGGAGGGAGTTTCAGGGGACGGAACAGCGGTGGGTGTCGGGGACACCCGGTGGTTTGGCAGTGAAATCATCAAAGAGGAATTTTGAAAGGAAACATGTATTCCACTCTCGCCTCCTCCCAAGCTGACCCACACATCAGGTGGGTCCTTGGATGCATCTCGGGGCTGGGACCAAAAGGCATGTCTGCGGGGGGACTGCCCCAATTCTGCAATGCAAGGAGAGACACCCCTCCGGTCACCGGGCAGGGAGCTGAGAAATACCATCAAGGGAACAGGAACTCAAGCCCAGAGAAGAGCTCCGGTCCAATGACCTCTCTCTCAAGCTTGTTTTTCCTCTCTTTACCCTTTAAACAATCAACCAAAGGCCAACTTGATCAAAGGCTGGTCGGGTGTTCCCTGCCTCAGCCCACAACCGTCTGTATCTGCCCGAGACTCTGTCCAGAAACGCTCCCCCGAGCTGGCTGTCCGGCGGGATTAGCCGGTGAGCACAGGCCCCCGGCGCTGGACGCGCTTCGTGTTCAACTATGCTTGTTACGTGCTGGATTCAATTATAGGTTTTCCTACACTTACAGCTTCATTAGTCTTCCTTGCGGAGGGGGTGGAATGCACTGTCAGCTTCAAAAGAAAAAAGAATTTTTTTTTTCCTCCCCAAGGATTCCACACTGTCCGATCTTATTTAAGAAAAAAGGAAGGGGAAAAAAATCTCTTGGCTCAAGCGTACGCTGCTAATGGTCACGGAACTGATCCACCAGTCCCCAACTCCAGGGACATAAAAGGCATTAATGCAACCGGTCGGTTCCGTAGCCAATATTCACAGGAGGCTCCCTGATCTACCTGGAAGGGTAGCGCCTGGCCTGGGGCGGGGGGGAAGGTAGGATGGGCTCGGGTTGCTAACAGCAGCTTCTCTTTCTCCGGGTTGATGGAGCGTTCAGGAGCGTGACTGTGCGGCCATGACCTGGCGGGTGGCGTGGGCGAGCAGCCGTGGGCAATTATGCTCAGCCTGGCAAGAAGGACCCTTTTAACAACTTCTGGCAACCAGGTGGGATCTGTCCCACGCTGCCTTTGATCCTGGAATCTTGATTTAAGCTCAAAGCGCGTAATTTTCCTTGGGTCCTGATCCTGCCTCCTTCTCACCTTGGATGCAGTTGGCCTGGGCCAGTCTTCCAGGAGGGCGTTCCTGCCTGGGCCCCGCAGCCTCCAGGAGCATGTCCTTAACACACAGTCCATAAGGAATGGTGGGCGCGACACAATCATGCCCATTCCTGTCAGCCAGTTTGACCCAAGAACACAAAACATTTTCAAATAAGAGAATGAGAACAGAAATGGAACGTGTGAGATAACTGGAAGTCCAGGTAACTCCCAAACAAGGTGCGTTTCTTCGTCTGAGAAAGGACAGCGCTGCTTGGGGCTGCTCCAGGGGCCTAAAAGGTTTTAAATTCAGAACATCTGGACTTGGCAGACCCCATCCACGGGTCCAGGACCCGGCCTGAGGCGGGCCCTGGGGTGACGACAGGGCTGCTCCCCAGTGGGGCTGGGGCTTTCCACCGTGGCGTGATCCCGTTTTACAAACTGACAGGGTTAGGACTAGCAAGGCTTTGCTGCCAGTGTGAGGACACATGGACCAGCAGACTAGGGATGAACTTCAGCCTCCGGCCCAGCTGGTCGAGGGGCAGCAGCTCACTTGGGGTGTAAACAGAAGGAACAGGCTGAGCACTTAGTGGTGAAATACCTGCCTCCAGTCTCTCAGGGAGGGGACAGGCCAGAGGCATTTTCCTGCAGAGTTCCAGCCTCAGTTTCCCTTCTCTGTAAAACGTAGAGGCTTTGAGCAGTGGTGAGGGTTTAGGGAGAAGATAATGGGAGTCAGAGAACTACTGGGAAGGGTGAGGAGAGAGAAAGGAGAAAGAGACATAAGACAATACCTCTTCACCACTGTTCTATACTGCCTGAGTCCAAACCAACCCACAGAGAAGGCGCAGTTGATTTTATCCATTCAAACAACGTTTATTGTTATGATCTAGTCTAAGTGACTAGACTAGATCAGGGAATAAAGCAGAAGAAGATGCCTGCCCTCTTGGAGACAGAGCTGTGCTACAGTCTGATCAGACTTGACCTGAAGCCTCACCATCCCTTAGCTCTTTGAGTTACCTGAGCTGATAACTTCCCACAGCATTTAAGCCTGTTTGAATTGGCTTTTTGTGGCTTGCATGGCAAAGGATCTGAACTGGTAAGACCAAGGCATGGTGGCACCTGACCAAACCGTGGGTCTGGTCACAGCTCTTTCCACGTTCAAATTGAGCAGGGATAGCAAAGAAAAAAAAATGTTCCTATCTCTGTCCAAAAAACAGGACACCTCTGGGTGGCACACAGCTCTTATAAATAGTCGTAAAGCAGACTCGGGCTGGAAAGGGAATTTTAACAATTTCAAAAAAGAAAAAAAGATAAAAGGGAAGAATGCCACAGGAAATGGAAGGGGAATTTGGGAAATAGAATGTAGCAAGCATTGGTGGCCAGTGGCCAGAAAGCAACTGGCTGGAATAAGTCTCCCCTTATTAAAAGCAGCAGGAGCAACTGAGTATCCAAGGGCACTGAGACCGTCCTGGAGTCCCCACTGGAGAGAGGTTTCACGGATGTCATTTCTGGGTGCATTTATAGCATGGAAAAGCATTTTTGCCTTGTTCTGTCCCCCGAAGCCCATTTGAGAAAGATAATGCTCTCAAGTGCAAGGACCTCTGAATGTGCTTTTAAACAAAGCAACATTTTTGTTCTCCGTTTGTGGCATTCATGAAATAAACAACTTTTGTCCTGAAGTCTAATGGGATGTGGCTCCCTCAGTGAGGCTCAGGACCACGATGATGACCCGCAAACGTTCTCAGGAAGATTTGTGAAAGCAACCCGCACAGCCCCTTTCTCTACTAGGAAGGGACAGTGACAACCAACTGTTGTTTTCAGTAAACCTGTCTGCCTTTGTGGGTTGCCATGGACTCCTTGCTAGTTGTCCCACCAGCATCTATCCTGCCATCTTCTGTGAGCAACACCCAGTTTTCCTCAGGGAGCCAACTTTCCTTCACTTTCCTCTGGCCTGTGCTTCAGTGAGGGCTGACCCCATGCCTTGGCGGCAGGGAGGGACCTGAGGCCCAGACCCAGCCAATCGGATGGAGCACCACACCCTCCTGGCCACATGGTAATTGGCTGCAGGCTGGTCACATGGCCCAAACCGAGCCAATGGGAATCAGCCCAACAACTCAAGTTGAATGACTGAGAAAGACACGTCCCTTCCCACTAACGTGGCACAGCTGATAGGACGCACGTCCAGAGGTACCACGGTGCCAGTGGGCAGGTAGCAGAACTGAGAGAGTGGGCGACTTAATGCCCGGATGACACATCTGAGCCCATGGATCCAGCCACGCCTGAGGGCAGGCCCTGTCTTTGGACTCTAATTAAGATAACGGAGCCCCAGATTTTCCTGCTTTTTTTCTTTTTTGTCAAATCTGGTTAAGTTACGTCTCTATCGTTCTCAACCAAACTCCTGGTTCACTCGAGGAAAGGCTGCCTGGGTCTTCCCGACCGAGCTGGCGCCTGCACGGAACACGCTGTCACCGTGGGTTAGAAATAGCATGAGCTTCGCCATCGACCCTGCATGTCTTCTAACGGCTGCTTCTCTTTGGTTCTGGGTTCACAACGCTGCCCCCCATTCCCTCCGTTCGTGACACACTCCAGTTGCTCTTGAAGCTGCGCCTACAGACCAATCCCCTCCTGCCGCGACCCACAGACCTTTCGGTCCCGCGCAGTTGTTATGGCCCAAGGCCTTGCTCCAGAGGAACCCAAGCCCCAGCTGCTGCACAGTATGTTCTTGCAGGGGCAGACGAGGGAGAGCCACCCGCAGCTCCGGTCAACAGGGACTTCCCCTTGGGATTTAGACTCACGTGCCACGTGGCTTCGGAGCAGTTAGGAAGCTCTCAGGGAAAAACCGGCTATAATCGCACGGAAAGGACATTAGCAGAGCTTCCATCACAGGAGTCTTCAAATTCTTTCCTGCCAGCCTGCTGACCCCCGGCTCAGCCCTGAGTGCCTGAGCGCTGTTACCACCAAGTGCTGTCCACACAACCTCACGATCACACATCTCTGTTCTTTTCAGGAAAGGATACTGCAGGCCCCATCACCTAGCTTCATGGGGCCTCAGATCAAGTGGCGTTCACAGGTTCACAGACAAGGGCTGGTGGCCTCAGGTTCCAACTGCCATCCGGGGAGAGCCGGGCGCCAGGGTTCTGCCCAAGTTCAAGGGGTATCCACCCCCTCCTGCTCCACAGTGGCACGTGGTAGTTGAATAATGGCTCCCAGAGGTGGCCCCGTTCTCATTCCTACAACCTGTGATGTGATCTTACATGGACAAGAGAGACTCTATAAGAAGCAATGAAGTTAAGGCCCTTGAGATGGAAGAGTACCTGGCTTTATCCAGCTGGGCTCTCCGTCCTCACAGGGTCCTCGTAAGAGGAGTTGGGGGAGGGGCGCAGAGGAAGTGCCACGTGGTAAGAGAAGCAAAGGTCGGAGCAAGGGGCCACCACCCAAGGAATGCAGGTGGCCTCTAGAATGTGGAAAAGGCAAGGAATGGATTCTCTTCTAAAGCCTCCCTAAGACCAATCCATTGATTGATTTCCAGCCTCCAGCCTCCAGGAGTGGAAGGCAATGAATGGATGCCGGTTTAGGCCACTATCTGTGAAGTACTCAGGAGCTAATTAACTAACCCATAAATCAAACATCAAGGTGAAGCGCCCACTGGTCTCCTCGGGCGCTCCTCTCCTGTGCCACTGCTTGACGGCAGGTGTTCTAGGGCTCCCCATTCAAAGTCACATGCTCACGTGCCCTTTCCCTCACTGGACCCTCAGCTAAGACAATTCTTACTGTGCAGTCATACTCAGGGGCAGGTCAGAGAGCGGCTTCTAATGGACATGACCCGATGGGCTACAGCTGGTCTCACTGGCTTGCACAAGCAGCCAAGTGCCCAGAGCTGAATTCCACACCCACAGCCATGCCTTATGACCTACAGAACAGAATGTTCTGGGGCCCGACCGACCTAACCAAGACATAGGAAAACGGTGGCCCGAGGGCATGGCCGTTAATATGCCAACAGACTGTGCCCTCTGTCAAGATGTTCTCACGGGCAAGAATTCCAACGCAAAATACCTTGAAGCTACAACTCCTCTTTCTCCCAAAGTTCATGTCAACACCTGAGAAGAAAACCCTGTCTGCGTTCCTTCCATCATCAGCAGTGTGGGGGCTACCATTTATTGATTACTTATGGGCGTGCCCTCTGCTCACCATACCTTGTTTCATCCTTTCATCAGCCCTTCAATCGAATGTTTTTGTGTTCCCATTATAGAGATAAGGAAACTAAAGTTCAGAGAGTCGTTGAGTAACTTCATTTACTCGATCCAGTCTTTGTGTTCTCTCAAATAACTGCTGTCCGTTCACAGAGTTGCCACATTCATGTATGGGGGATATTTTCTTCAACAGGACTATCTAGTAAGGGCTTTGTTTGTCTGATTTTGTTTTATTCCTGCTCTTTCCCATTACCCTCTGATAATCTCCCATTCCTGCGGCAGCCAGGGTGTTCTGTATTCTATCCCCCAAGTAAATAATGACCTAGCACAAGAATCTTTTCGGAGCTTGAGTCTCAAAAGTACAGTCCCTTTGAGACATGTTATGTTTCAAAGACAACACACAGGACTAGGAGAAGCCATGATTGGGAATAGTAAAGCTCCCCCCCACCCCCCGCCCCATATCCAGGATCAAGGGTCCTCGGATCTGGGGACAGGAAGAGAGTTAGGAGTAAAGCAAGGATGAGAAAGAACAACCCAGTCTCCTGCCCCTGGACTTGGCCCGAAGAGGGTGCAGAGGGGGTAGAAGTCCCATGCAGTTTTTCCCAAACTGCAGTCACAATGCGTCAATAGTGTGAGTGTTTGCTGTGACTTTTGTCTTCTTTTTTTTTTTTTTGCTGTGACTTTTCACCTTAGTCATAATTACTTATGATTTCCCTGCAAATCAACTTTAAAAGGGGAGCATAGAGGGTTTCCAGGGTGGTGGAAACACTCTGTATGAGGCTGTAATGATGAAGAGGTGCCATTCATGACACACTGGTCCAAACCCACAGAACCTACGAAACCAAGGGTGAAGCCAAAGGTAAACGCAGGCCATGGGTGAGAAGAGCGTGTCTGTATAGGTTCGTCCGTTATGACCCACGGGCCACCGTCCTGTGGGATGCTGAGAGTGTGCACGTCCACACACGTCGGGGGAGGGCATGTAAGGGAATCTCTGTACCTCCCTCTCAAGGTTGCTGCGAACCCAACACTGCTCTAAATACAAATCCTAGACTTGACGTGCTATTTTATTTTTCTAGTACTCAGGAAAATAAATCCATGACAACAAACACCTTTTAAATGTTTGTAAACCACTAAATACTTGCCCCGCTGTGTGAACGTTACCAGGAAACCTGGTGGCCCTTTCGGGCTGAGCCCTGGAGAACAGGCTGCGTAATCAGGAGAAGGATCTTCTGGAAAGCCCCGGGCAACCACAGAAAACCATGGGCTGCACTGAGGTACGTGTTGAAGATGCCAAGCTGATGCCAAGATACCACCTAGGAAAAGCCAGTGGTATCGTGTTCTCTTGGACCTCTGATTTGGGACAAGGTGGGAAGTAAATGCCTTTCCTATATGCCTAGGTCCACACATGAGTTCGCTGTCACAAGGGCACCCTGACCTTTGAATCTTGTAAGTAGTAACTAACTGGACCATGGCTCCCTCCTGGGAAACAATAAGGATGTGTCCCCGCTGAGCTATTCGGTTTTGCTGGGTCTACAAGCCCAGTGCGCACAGGGGCCAGGCAGACAGTGAGTGAAGTGAGTCTGGCAGCGGAAAAGCCAGCATGCAAACAGGATGAAAAATGGCCACTGGCGTACAGCCTCAGAAAGGGGCAGGTGAGAGGGAATGGTGGGGCCTGGGGAGAAGTGGGAAGCAGGCACCAGCTTTCCCTGTGCCAGCCAGGTGCTTCATGCCCAAGTGGGGACTCATTTTGGCCACAAGTTCAGGCTTTGTAAGGGAACCTGGAAAGTCATTGTTACATACATGCTCCTAATATAAAGTGCTGATGATCCCAATTAAAAGACTAGTGAACTCTAGTCCATAATACACATGCTGAAACATATTGGGGTATGCAGTGATGTCTTTGGCTGACTCCGAAGTGCACCCCAACATTACAGAGGGAGGGCTCACTGGGGAGATATGTGATAAAACCAAGCAGAATACGAGTGCCCGTGACATCTAAGTGGTGCTGCCGATAACATGCCTTTTCTGAACTGCTTGAGCACGCTGTACAAAAAGATGTTAGAAAAATTGATGCCTACAAAGTTATTTGAATGGCAAGAAAATTAGTTATGCTGTAATGTTAAGCAGAAAAAAACAAACGACATGATCTCAATTACGTAACAGCTCCTCAACCACCGTGATGGGATTTAAGGCATTCTAGAAAAGACTCCTTTCGAGCCCTGGCTGGTGTGGGTCAGTGGATTAAGTACCAGCCTGTGAACCAAAAGGTCGCCAGTTTGATTCCTAGTCAGGGCACATGCCTGGGTTATGGGCCAGGTCCCCAGCTGCGGGTGTGAGAGACATGACTGATCTATGTATCTCTCACACACTGGTGCTTCTCTCCCTCTCTTTCTCCCTCCCTTCCCCTCTCTCTAAAAATAAATAGGTGAATAATTTTTTAAATGACTCTTTTCAAAGAAAAAGGAAATAAATCTCTGCTGAAACAGTACCATTAGAGATTCCTTCATCAGCACCAAAAAGGCTTCAAAGCGTCCAGGATCCTTTTACGTTCAGGGTGTCCTTGGAGAAAATGCCCATCCACTCATTATCAATAAGCGTCTGGGAGGGAGAGAAACTGGCAAGCAGTTTCGAGTGACACGGATTTGGCGGTGCAAGCACAGGTGAGAGGTGACCGAGAGGGAGATGGGAGCAACCGGGATCAGGTGAGGACAAACCCTCTTCTGAACTGGTCTCCTACCGTCAGAACATCTGCCATACTGGGCCATACAAGTAAGAAGACAGAGGCGCAAAGGTGGAAGGGGACCTGCCTCTGGTCACAGAACACTCCACAAACATAAAGCTGGCAGCAGCCCCCACACTGTCTCAGCCACAGGGTCCGTCTCAGCCCGCACACCTGTGTGAGAGAGAACAGGGGTCGGAAGCCAGGAGCAGGGGCACTGAGGTGAGGTAGGGAGGGCATCAGGGGATGGATGTGTCTTTCCACTTCCTCCGCGTTTTGGTCCACCCCTCTCCTCCCTGCGGTTGAAAGCCGTGCTGAGCCTCGGCCTCCACAGAAAAGACATCCGAGCCTCCAGCTGCAGAAGAAGCAAGACCAAATCCGTGCACATACCACCGGCATCTCTCCACCAGGCCAAGGGCAAGTCCTTCGGCCCTACGTTCACTGTCACCCTCGGAGACAGAGACCTACAGGAGGTGGTAGGATCCTGGGAGAGCAAGGTAGGGCCATGGGCTCTCTGACAGGTCCAGCCACTCCTGCGATGACCAGGGCCCCTCCACGTGACCCGCTGAAGACGCTCCAATGACAAGTCAGCCTAGATCTTGACCGCAATTCCTGAAAATGCTACTCACACAGCCTCTGCACTTGGAGCATCATGAAGCACTGGATGACTCAGAACAGCTTTGCCCCCTAACTGCCCTTTGTGTCTTTCTTTACAAAACCTGAAAATTTTGTAAATGAGTTATATTTCTGTACTGTTCTTTGAAACGAGGCCGATGGCACGCCGAGAGCTTGCCCCGCTCCCACACTAATGTGGGAGAAGGTCCGGAATCCAAGAGCCACAGTCATAAAACTGGCATGACGGTAAGCCACCCTGAGGCCAGGGACACAAAGCAAGCCTGTTGCTCACCTCCAGCCCATGGAGTGGCCTCCCGAGGCGGGATGCCACCCAGGGAGACAAACACCGAGGTGCAGGAGTAAGCTGCCTTTTAGGACGAGGACGAAGATGGAAGTTTGGAATCGTCCCACTGACCAGCATTTATTGAGCAGCCACTTAGTTGCAGGTGTCACCGGAAGGCAATGAAACAGTGTGACGAGTCATGCCAGACAGTACAGACCGTGACCACATGAGACACCGGAGCCCACCGTGGGGGCTGGAGAGCTCCTGTAGAAAGGAGGTCAACTGGCTTCCCCTGTCGCCCAGGACAAACCTCTCTTTGCAGCCCAGTTCGCAGGCTTCCATCACGGGCCGTGGGACCTCGCTGTGGCTACAAGGCCACTAGACAGCCTCGCAAAGAAGAGGAATTCAGGATGCTGACGACACAAGAAGTGGGGAGCAGCAAATGCAGAGTCCCTAGGGGCCCCCATTTAGCTCACTGATGGTTCTCACCTCCCCCCACCAACACCCTAGACATCTTGCACCCTAGTCACTCCAAACACTTAGCGTCCACACCCTTAACTCAGCAAGTGCCATTTGGGTTCTCCCTCGGAATCGTGCCCATTTGCCAGCCGCACGACATATGCGGGGCCCTGTTGGAAGAGGTGTCCCCAGATCTCAATTATGGAACTGTCGCTTAGGGCCACTCCCTCCGAGGGCCAGTGAGGAGGCCAGCTTGCCACAGGCCCAGCCTCTCTGCCGCCCCAGACGTGAGCTGCATCCCAGGAGTCAGGGAAGGGTGCACCTGGAACATGGCAGACACCCTGGTTTCTTGAACCCCAGTGAGGAGCAAGACATTTTGCTTTGATTCCTGCCCCAAGCCACGGACAAACAAACCACTTTGCGTTAGTGTGTACGGAGGTGGCTCCATAATGCTCGCGTCAACCAGGGCTGGCATCTACTGGGACAGACCCCTCAGCCGCCTGTGCCCAGCCCGGTCAGTCTGTGCCTTGGCCTGTCAACCCCCAAGCGGGACATGAAAGGCTGACCAAGTGGCATCTTTCATCATATTTTTAAATGTCCAAGAACAAACCTAAAAACCCATTGGATGGCCCTTTTTTTTCCCACTCTGGCAAAACGCGAGACATCGTCTATATTATTACAAACCCAAACCACAAGAGAGGAACAGGGGCCAGTCACAATTTAGCAAGTCACATTCCAGGAGCGCTGGAAGGGTCTATTAGCCGAGCAGAGGTGGGTCCGATCACGTCTGTCTTTTCCCACAGGCACTGCTCCCTCGGGCCACTCTGAGCAGCCTGTCCCCTTCCGCAGCAGCCTCTGCGTGCCGGAGCCTGACCTGAAGTCATTCTCTGATCTCCCAAACTTAGACAGGACGCCCCAAACTAGACGTCACTGGAGAAGGGCCCAGAGGAAGACACCAGGCCTGCCAACCCCACTCCGCCCAGCTAGAGCGCTTTGGAGGGAATATTAACGCCACAAGGTCCCTGACACACGAAGATGTTTTCTATCACACAGCGGCTCACATTTTTGTATGATGTAGTCTGGTAACAGCCACCATTAATTAGGCATCTACTGGAAGCTGGGCCTGGAAGCGAGCACTTGAGGGTCACCTTGTCAGACTTTGATGGAATTGAACACTGTAACGTGTTGATGAGGGAGGGATCGGATCTGTGATTAGCAAGGGGTTAGGACTGGATGGCAGGTGTTCAAAGGTCTGTCCCGAAAGGATCGGCCTCACAAACTGTTTTAATTATACTGACGTTGGCTCGATACTTTCTGGACAGGCCTGGTACGCACAAGAGACACACCAGAGAGGTGGACGGCCAAGGGGAAGGTGATTGGCTTTCATGGTGGCCTCAAGGCAGGCGTCACAGAGGTGACATTTCAGTGGAATTCTGAAGGACAAGGACCAGTTCAACAGAGAGCCAAGGTGAAGAAGGGAATTCTTAGTAGAGCAAAATAAAAACATTGCAAAAGGTAAATAAGATGACATGGCGCACCCGTGACTCCAAATTCCAGCAGAGGCTGCAGAAAGGGTTTAGTAAACAGGCTGCTGACAGAGGTATGGGCAAGACACAGGGAAACCGGAGAGACAGTGCTAGTCTCAGGGGCTGGACCACCCCTGATTTTAAGGATGAAGGCAGGCAGCCCTTGCCTGGTGCAGAAAGGGACATTGTACAGCGAGCCACCCGCCAAGATGTGGAACATCTGAGACACCTGTGATGCCCCCGCAGGGAGGGAGCCGGGGAGCCAACACCTCCACCTCTCTCCCCCCTCCATCCTCAGATCCCCTGCAGGTCCCTCCATCCAGCAGGCCCAAAGGGAAGCCAGAGGGCAGGGCAGCGGCCCCTGGGTGATGCTCCCCCAGCAGTCTGAGTGTGGAGGCTCAGAGCGAGGCGGAGCAGAGCAGAGGGTGGGTCGGGCACGGGGGCATCGCACACCTGACGTGCCACAGCCGGCCTTAGCCAAGGGCCCTGGGAGCAGGCGTCCATCTAAAGGCCTGGTAGCCACTGACTCCTGAGCTGGGCCGACACCCTCCAAAACTCCCAAGCTCTCGCAGGGCACTGACCCAAGCGGGCACCGTCTCCTGGAGCCCCCAACTGGACGGGGGCCTGGCGAAGCCCAGGGCAGTGCAGCCAGTTCAAACCAGTACTGTCTCTGTCATTCTTGTTCCACCACCCCCACCCCAACGTGCAAAGAGCACCCTAAGATGAGAAGTCTGCGAGAGCAAGTTTCCCAGAAAGACAAAAAACGCCTGTCTGCTTCCCCAGGGACAGTTCCAGGAGGCCAGCCCAGGAGCCAAGTCAGCCCTGCCCTGTGTCAGGCTCAGAAAAATGCCAGCGCCGGCCCCTCCCGTCTGGGAAGCATTAAAAGCAATCTCTGAAGGGATTCATTAGAAGTCACCCAGTGGCAGAAGACCATCACCCCGATGAGAAAATAAACCAGAGGGAAATTCCAGCAACAGAACTGTCTCAGGTCTTGAAACAAACGCATGGCTTGTGGAGGGCAGGGAAGCATCTTTGACCATCTTTCCAAGCTCCCAGATTCCAGGTCAGGCTCTCCCCGTCCAGGTTCCCATGGTGCCCGACTCCACAAACTGAAAACATTCACTTGACCCTCTGGGCTCTGCCCACCTGAACCTCTCTGCAGCCCACCGGCCATGGCCAGTCCTCCAAGTTTACGAAGCTTCTGGTGGCGTGTTCTTCCACTCAGCCTTCGCAAAGCATCGAAAATTAAAGCAATTGTTTCATTCCGCACCAAAAATGTTGGCACAGAGCTAAAAGGCACATGAACCAGAATTAAGCAAAACTGAGAATATGCATGTATACACTAGTAAAAACATGGTAAAGATGCAAGAAAACCTAGGTATATTTGGGCACCAAGGAAGATTATCATGTCCAGTGCCTGTGAGAGTGAAAAGCACATGATGGGCATTCTGTAGATATGTCAGGAAGAGAAGAATGGAGGAAGATTTTCCACCCAGAGGAAGTGGTCCAGTAACCCAAGTTACTAAAGTGTGTGCCCAGCAGATCCCCAGCTGACCCCCACCTTCTACCCAGTAAATACTAGCTAATCCATCCATCCATCTATCCATCCATCATCCACCCATCCATTCATTCCCTCATCCAACATTTATTGAGGGCTTACCCTATGAAAAACCTGACATAGCCATTTGGAACCAGAAAAATGATAGAATAGGCCTCTTCTTCACAGGAAGTGGGGGAGGAACAACAGTAATGACAAGAATAGCAAACATCTGTTGAGGACTATGCGCAGGCGTGGCTTTGAATGTGCCTCTGCATTTAACTCTCCCAACAGTCCTACCAGATCATGCTGTTACGATTCCCATTTTAAGATGTACAAATGGGGTAGAGATAGTAACTTGCCCAAGGCCACAAAGCAGGTAAGTCCTGGAGCTGAGATTTGAACCTGAACCCTCTGACTCAGAGCCCATGTTTTTAACTGGGCTGAGAGTCAGAAAATGTAAACACCTGGTCTGACACAGGCACCACCTACTGTGAACAAGCACCAACCATTCCAAGAGGCTCTTTTACACCAGTGGGAAAGCAGCCAGCTTTGCATGAGCCACCTTTAACCTTTCCACGGCAGGAACCTACACCCCAACAGGAATGCTGTGGCAGACAGGGGTTGGGGGGACCAGGCCTGGGGGCATAAAGGAGGGTGCCTAATGGCTCCCCAGAACCAGCAGAGAGCCAGCTGCTGGGGGACTTCAACACCCTGAAGGCTGACAATGGTGAGCGTGTAAATTATGCTCTCAGCATGGTCCCTTAGGGCACACCGAGAGCTATGCTCACTCCAGCTCATTCCACTGGCAAGACAGCCCTGAGAAGGGGATGTGATTACAACCCCCCACCACCTTTACAAGGAGCAACCTGAGGCGGGGCGGGGGGGCGGGGTGGAAGGGGTGGGATGTGGCAGTGTCACAGCCAACTCCCCAGCAAGGGTGCCGGGCACTCGGATCTGTCGGAAGCTCCTGTTCAGCCCAGGTGAAAGTATTCTTTCCCGACATCTTCAGCCCAATTCTGCATACTTGCCAAAAGTGGTAGAGCTAGACCTGAATTTTGTCTCTTTGTCTCCCACCAAAGACCAGCTCAGATATCAGAGTCCCTTCCTTTAGCCTCAGCCCTGGTGACCCATCCCAAGTGGTCATGGTCACACTGCCACATTATCCAAGGCAGCAGCACTGCTGGCCACCACCTCGCCCTGCTCTGCTCTTCAGGACACTGTCAGGGTCAGGCATCCCTTTAGATTTATTTGTTCAGTATCTATTTTCCCCCAACTACACTGTAAACTCCATAGGGTCGAGGAGCCTGACCATTTTGTCCTTCACTGAATCCCAACACCCGGGACAACACTCAGGACAGGTCCTGGTGTATTGTGGGTGCTCAGTGTGGTTCAGATCAATGAACGAATAAATGAGCAAACTGAAGTGACTCAGGGAACTACACCTTATCTGAGAAGCCAGAACAGAACGAGAAACTCACCTGGGACCCCACCCACAGGCTTCACCTGACCTCTTCCCTTTCAAGGACACTGTCGTGGGTGTCATGCCCATAATGGGCCTCTCCTGTCAGCGACCCTCAGATGCTGCCCCATAGCCTCACCCCAGATCCTACCCATCCAGTCTCTCGTGTGCGTGTGCTCCCCCACGCCCCACTCACACAGGACTGGGCCCTGTCTCTTTCCTCGGGCACCTTGTAATCCTGTCAACTCGTTCATGCAAAGGAGACAATGCACGGTAACAGGGAACAGATGTGATTGTTACAGGACGCCTTCTAGTGACAACACAGTGACACCTCTGAGTGGCTACTTGGGGGAGTCTCAGGAGGCCTGGAAACAAACGTAAGGTGGCTCATCATGCACAGGGAGTTACCCGAGGATGCCACCCATTCCTTCACGTCTGCATGTGGTACGTCAGCAAACATCCACGGAAAGCCTTCTGCCTGCTGGGAAATGTCCCGCGCACTGAGGACAGGAAGCCGGAGGGCCAGGGCCCCAGCTCTCAGCAATCGCCAGTCTACTTGAGGAGACAGAGCGGAAGGCAAGGACCCCACCATGCAGTTGGAACCCTCCTTCCTACAATAGAGAGTGGGGGGCCCAGAGGCGGCTCCGCAGGGAACGAGTGGTCAGGAAGGCTGCTGGGGAACCCACAATCCCGCAGGCTGCTGGAAGCCACCGGGAAGCGGAGAAGATGCGGGCACCCCAGTGTCCGCAATGGTACTGTGGTCTAAAGTGGCGCAAGCCAGGCTGGCCCCGGGCCTGCCTGTTCAGGGGACCCTCGCAAGTAGCTGGAGCTCAGCACTGATGAGCTGGAAAAGCCCCAGGGCACATAGTGGCCTTGAACCTGGGTAGTGCCAGCAGGTCTTCCCTCCCTCTGAATGCCAGAAACCGAGTCTAGGCTCCTGCTGTTCTCCATCCCCTACAAACTTGCCCAAGTGCACATGACAACAGGAGGCAAATCAGCTGCCTCTGCAGACAGCCGGCAGGGCCCCCTTGGCACTGTGGCGTCCGGGAGCCGCTCCACCGTCCCACTGCAGCCCCTCCCTGGCGTGCCTGGGCAGAGGGAGGCTTTGGCAGGAGCCACGACATCCCGGTGATGTGACAGCTTTCTTTGACCCGCCAGCTAAGGTAAGTGCCTTTTTGCAAAGATAGCAAACACTCCACTCTCAGTTCACCTGGAACCCCACTTTTCCTCCTGGGAAACATCTCTAACGTGCCCAGCTGCCCAGTGGGAAGAATCAGAGCCCTTTCCTCTCCTGGCTCCCCGCGCTACAGCCGGCTTCCAGCGCCCGCAGAGAAACGCGGTAACATCCACGGTGGAGACACGCCTGTGAAATTAGTTCCCACATACAGCAAGGCACTGTCCTCACAGCCGAAAGACACATGCTGTTCCATGGCCAAGGGCCCACTCCTGAGTCACCAGGCACAACGGGGCATTGTTGAAAGTGCCGGGAACTGGAGAATGTCCTCCCTGCCCAGCGTGGGTACGGCTGGAGTTGCATCCGCCTCCAGAAATGAAGTCAGCTTCGGCCCTGCTTCCAAAGACCAGGGGGCCACCATATGTTCAGGCTGACTTGGGTTCATGGGAGTCGCCCCCACAAGATGCATTTAGGGGTGGGCGTCTCATCTGCTCTGACAAGGGACATGCACAGACCTCTGACGCACGCACCGGGGTGCGCAGTCGGGAAGACGAGAGGGACACGAACCACTTGCCGGGGATGCGGCGTGAGGAAGGGATGCAGCAGGCGGCGGGCAGGCGGCGGTCCAGCTGGAAGGGCCCAGCACAGCTCTCGTTTCTTGAGTGTCGGTTGTGGGCCAGGCTCTGTCTGGTTCTTTATGAGCGTGATCTCACGGCCTTGCCCCGTCCCGCAGACACCGGCAGGCCAAGCCAACCTCATTACAGAAGGGGGCTAGACTTTAAGAGGTGACAGGACATGCCCACACCGTCACAGAGCTAGTCCTCTGCACACAGGGACTTTTTGTTTTGTTTTTTGGAGGATTGGACCTGTCTGAATATTCATTGCTCTGATTTGAAAGCACATGAGTGAAAGCAACCTGGCCAGTAATCATTTCACCTGGAAAAGTTCACCTGAACCTGAGACCTGCTCGGCCGCTGCCTTTTTTTCCAGGCTTCTCAGCATCGCTGGGTCGGGGTGGCAGGTGCCTAGAAGGGCTGGTGGCAGAGTCATTGCCCCGGACTCCCCAGCTTCTCTCTGCTTCCTGGTCAAGTGCTGGACAAATTCTACCCCCTCTCCCAGCCAAGCAGCCTTCCTTAAAGCCCCTCTGATACCCCAGCCAGTGTGGCTCAGTGGATTGAGCACTGGCCTGTAAACCAGGGAGTTGCAGTTCGATTCCCGGTCGGGGCGCATGCCTGGGTTGCAGGCCAGAGGCAACCACACATTGAGATTTCTTCCCCCTCTTTCTCCCTCCCTTCTCTTCTCTCTGATAAATGAATAAATGAAATATTTTTTTTTTCTTTTAATCCTCTGAGTATCAAGACTCTCACCCACCCTCTGGGTGTGACAGAGCCTGAGAGAACCGGGGCGTCTACACAGAGCAGTTTAGAGGAGACTTGGCAAGGTCTCCAGGTTCAGGTGTCATTCTGATGGAAGACCCACAGGTGACCAGAAGGTCATTCCCTGGAGTGACCAGACCAAGAGTTCTCAGGGCTTCCCTAGCAAGGGGATATCCTATGTCACAAAGCCCTGCAGACACTGGGTCAGCTCCCAGCTGCTCCCCAACAACCTCTCTGCATGCCCAGCCAGGTCTCCCCATCTCCTGCCTGACCCCACACCCGCTTTTTACCACCCCTCCCTCCAGCCTAGGGCCCCTCCTGTGCCCTATGGGGGGCAGGAAGGAGGCCTGGGAGGCTCTTCCTTGGTCCCCACTCAATGCAAGGGCCACAGAGGAGTGCCCACACTCCTACACTCCACTTTTGACTCACAGAGGCCTGTTTTGGTGGTCTCAGCACTCAACAAGTTGGCAGAGCAAGGAGTTAGAATCAGGTCTGGGAAGCAGCCCTTGATTGATCTAGTGGCTCAGCCACCTCCCCAGGCTGGTGGCCCTTATGACCCCAGGATGGCTGCCCACAGCCAGCAAGGCTCTCTGCCTTCTTGTTCACTGCTGGCAGGAAGGGGTGGGCAGAGAGAAGATCCCCTCCTGAACCATGTCCCCCCTACATCAAAGCACGGAGGATTTTCCTAGAAGCCCCTACCACACCTTGCATCTCATTGGCCTGAGCTGCCTTAGATCTGCGCACCTCTGAGCCAATCATGGAGACCAGAGGGTGGAGACTCCGTAACGAGCTAGACTGTAGACTGACGAGGGACCATCCAAGCTGTGGGTCTGCCCAACCCCACCTGGAGTCACACAGAGGAGGAAGAAATGGTAGACATCAGAGGGACTTACCCCTGTGTCCCCTCCATGGTCCCTCTTCTCTCCTGGTTGGGAAGGTCCAGCCCCTCCCGCTGTCCTGGGGGCCACTCTGGCTGGGCTGCGCTCCCAGCACTGTGCAGGTGCCCTGGGCATCCAGGGACATTGCCAAGTCGTACCTCTTACAGGTGTGCTGTGCTAGGGTTGGGTTTGAATTCCTGCTCTCCCACTCACTGGATGTACAACCCTGAGCCGGTTATATGCTACCTCCTCCCCCCTCAGTTTTCTCATCTGCAAAATGGGAATAATGACAGGTTCCTTTCCAGAGACAGAGCAGGTACAGTCTGAGTCCACTGCGTGGCGCACAATTTCCTCACAGATCTTGGTGGTATTTAGTAGTAGTAACAGAATGAGTAGTAGTTGGTAGTAGTAAATTAGTTCTCTCCCATCAGGTACCAATATTATTATCAACCTCCACTGTACAGGGAAATAAAGGTTTTCTGCTTTTCTGTCACTCACACCAAGTCTGGAAACGTGACCCTTGCCATCTGCTGCAGAGAAGGCCCACGTCCTCCACGGGAAAACCTGCCCCTGCCCAGCCAGACCCCGGCCCCTCCCTCCACCTGCTCTGGGGCCGCCCTGCCCCAGACTTGGGAGGGAGACCAAGCAGGACAGCTCCATCTTAACAGAAAGACCCGTTTCCAGGCCAATGTGTCTTCTTCCTACAACTGAAGATGCTACTTTGTGTCTCCACTACTCAAAGGTAACAAAGCTACTTCTGCAACAGGAAATTCATTGTAAGGGGGCGGGGAACTCAGGCTGCTGGAAAGGTAGTTTCAACAGTAACCATTCATCTTATAAAACAGCCTTCTCCAAGAGATGAAAAAGAAAAGTAACTGTGACACCGTTTTTGCAAGGAACCGAAGTGTTTAACCTAATTGTGGCGATGCCTAGCAATATATACATGTATCAAACTGGCACATTGTAGCCCTCAACTCGCAAAGCTTCATGCCATTATAGCTCAATAAAGCTGGGCGGAAAGGAGGTAAATGAAAAAAGAAAGGCAATTTCAGCCCCAGCAGGACAGAGGAGAGAAGGGTGGCCACTCTTCCTTGAAGAGATGGGCATCCCAATGGACCCGGCGCCGGCCCCTCCTCACGTGCCTGTGTGGTGAACAATCGTTGAAGGGGCGCCTGTCCCGAACCCCTTTCCCCAGACTTCTTGCGGGGAGCCGTGGCCCCCTGGTTCTCAGCTCTGTGCTTCAGGAAGGCTTCCCCAACTCGGGCTCTAGGAATGGGCTCAGGGGCCCAGCCCAGCCATTCAGCGTATTGCTTACCTGGGCCGCAGGGAGGGGGTTGCAGATGGACCCGTGACCCCAGCCAGACCCCAGCCAGACCCAAACACCAACCAGGGGACTTTTGAAGGAACCATTAAAAAAGACCAGCTCTCTTTCTGGGGAGATTTTGACCCAGGGCTGCTGGAGCCGCCATATAAAGACAGACGGCCCGAGAAGAAAACGTAGATGGGAAAATCAGAGCTAAAAGTTGGAAAGACGCAGACGTTTGAAGACTCCGCGTGCGCCCCTCAGCCAGCTGTGCCTGAGGTCAGAACCACCCACGTGAGCCCATACGGCTATTCTGGTCTCTTCGGGCAGCGGAGTTGGGTCCTTTCAGATGCTCCCTTTGTTAGCCACACTGTGCGGCTGCTTCTCTCCACCCTTCTGCCTTGGAGAGCTCAAGTTAATGTTAAGGAAAGGCTTGTCCCCTGGACGTTGTGTGGCTGACCACTGGGCCGAGCCAGGATGCAACCCTGGGGAGTGGCCACATTGTCGGTCAGGAGACTGCACACGCAGCACGTGCTTGCTTTTATTATTTTCCCAGCCAGGGGTTGGCCTTTCCGTATTCTTGGGGGAGAATACTGGAACAGGTCACCACCCCACTCCCCACCTCCCTCAGGACCCAGGGCTACGACAAAGTGGAACTGAGTATTTCTGAACATTCGCGTTAATGCATCAAGATATTCCACCTTCCAAGTCTCCACACCTCTCTCAAAAAAAGGAAAAAAAAAAAAAAAACACCCTATCTTGTCACCAAAGGTTCTCTCCCCTTAAATGCATGCCAAAGCAGCGTCACAAATACATGCACTCAAGCCAATTGCCATCAGCTGCTGATGGAGGCGTCCCTTCAGGTCACCTCCACCCTGGCTGTCAGGTCTCCCCATTTGGAGTCCTCAAGTTCCTGAAACGATACGGGCAGGCAGATGTCACAAGGCTGGCGTGAGGCATGAGTGCGGCCTTGGCCCGAGTGCTCCCCTGCTCATGTGGCCACCCGTCCAGCCAGGGGCTCACTCAGAGTCCCCAAGACAAGACCAGGGTCCCCCTCCACCAGAGTCAAGCTCCTGACCTCCCAACAATGGCCTGGTTGTGACTACAGACTGACAGTACTGACCCCTCTGAGGTTATAGACTTTATTGCCATTTTAAGACATTCTTTTCTTTTAATTGTGATAAAATATGAGGTCTGTCCCAAAAGTATGAAGCAAGTGTCAACATAATTGAAACAGTTTGTGTGGCCAATACTTTAGGGACATACCTTGTACAACACACAATTGTCTTAACCAGTTTTTAAAGGTGCTATTCAGTATTGTGAGCGTGCTCTTTTTTAAAACTGAAATTCTGTGCCCATTAAACAATGCCCCACTCTCCTTCCCCAGCCCCTGGCCTCACCACCCTACCTTCTGACTCTAGGTAGCTTGTCTAAGTGGACCCATATAGCATTTGTCCTTCGGAAACTATTCAATTCACTATAAAGTCTTCAAGGATCATCCATGTTGTAACAGGTGTCAGAATGTCCATCCTTTTCAAGACGAAATAATATTCCATTGTATGTATGCACCCCATTGTCTTTAATGAGGTCTGGCCCAAAAGCATTGGCCACGCAAATTGTTTCAATTATGCTGACATTGGCTCGATAATTTGGGGACAGATCTCATGTATTCAGAAGTCACCAGGCATGGTCCCAGGGTCCAACAAAGACAAAGTGGGTTGGTGTTAGGGACCGAATGTGTATGTCTCTCCTCCTAAAGCTACATATGGAAGGCCTGCCCCCAATGTGATGCTATCAGGGGTGAGGCCCTTAGGAGGTGATTAGCTTTAAATGGGGACAAGAGGGTGGAAATCCATGATAGGATTAGCGCCCCCCCCAAACATGTGAGGACACAGCAAGAAGACAGCTATCGGCAAGCCAAGAAGGGAGCTCTCACCAAGAAATAAACCTGCCAACATCCTGATCTCGCACTTCCAGCTTCCAGAACTGTGAGAAATGAATGCCTGTGGTCTAAGTCGCCTAGTCTGTGGCGTTTTGTCACAGCAGCCCAGGCTGACTGGGACAGTGGTGCTGGATGGACATGGCCTGAGCACCAGGGGACTGCTTGACAGAGAACCTTCCTCGCTCGTGCGAGGAGTGACACCGAGGTCTCTCGGGGACACAGACAAGTCAGACAGGCAGGACTGTCTTCCAGAAACTGGCCTTCCATGCGGAGGGCTCCGTATCACCGACCTACAGATCCAGGCCCCGAACTAGTCCCCTAAGGCTGGTGGGTTGCAGAGAGACCTGGGCTCCCTGATGACACTGTCAAGCCTTTGCACTAGCTTTTCAGCAACTCAAACCTCTTGTTATGAGAGCTAATTAAAAGTCTCTATGACTCGATGCACTGTAGATCAAGTTTGCTATCCCGTGTGGCCCAAAGTATCCCTAACGGACACAACACATCATTTTCCCAAGACCCTCCATGAGAACTTTAATGGCTCCTACGAGGCTGTGGAGGAAACTGACCCCCAGAGATGTGAACGGAGGAGTCCGAGGTCACACAGCTAATGGAGCTGGGACTGGACTGCAGGGCTTCTCTGAACCCAGTCTGTTGCAAGACTGCAGCGAACCTGAGCCTGTCTCTCCCTGCATGTTGGCCCCCTTACAAGAGGCTTTTAGTCTCCAAATGCTGTTAGGCCTGGACTGCCAGCTGCTGCCTCTTTGCTCAGTGCCTCTGACATGAGGATGTGTCACCGCGGTGGCCTCTGCTGGCGGCATCACTGTGGGGGTCCAGAAGGCCCACGGGCCCTGGGCATTCCTGCCTCAATAGTCAGTACTGCTCTCCCTTCCTTCTTTGGACATGCTTTTCTGCCGCCTCCTCCAGGACTTTCATGATGTCACCACGTGAACACATTCTTGCAACACTTCAAAGAGTGGTTATGAAAGTTATGTAACAACGTTGGGACGTGAGATGTTAAGTGGAAAAGCAGGGTACAAATTTGCATGCACCAAGATATAAAGAAAAAAGCATACGCACATAAAAAAAGCAAAAACATTAAACTGCATGTTGCGATTGTGGAGGTGCAGGAAGGCTGCAGGGAATTTTTTTTGTCTTCTCTTTGCAGTTTCCAATTTTCTGTTAGGTACTTATAATTTAAAACACAGGTTAAGATTTTTATACAAGTATGTTATTGTTTATCCGACCCCTCTCATGGAAGCAGCAGTGCAGAGCATGCTGGTTAAAAGTATGATTGCTAGTTCCACTGCCTGGGTTCAAATCCCAGCCCTCCTCTGGAAGAGCTGCACGACCCTTGACCCTCGACCCTCGACCCTCGGGGAGTTAACTCTTCTGCATCACAGTTTCCCCACCTGTAACATGGACCTGTAAGAGCCCCGGTCTACAGGGCGGCTTTAAGGATTAAGTGAACACTTGTAAAGGGGGTAGAATGGTGCCTGGCACACAGTCAAGTGCCGCGGAGGTGTGGGCTAAATACACGCCAGTCATGGACCCTTGTCCACCGGGCGGGGAAGGGGCATCTCGGAAAGAACTGCGATGCAGATGCAGGCAAAGCTCCTCTTGTTCAGAGGGACCCGAGGGCTGGAAGCTGCGGAGGTGGACCTGCGCCGCTCTCGAGTGGCTGAGGGTGAGCCTGGAGATGCTGGAGGGCTGTGGGTCATGAACACCTGATGCTCCACGGCTCGGAAAGCATCCACAGGGTAGACTGCTGGAGAACCAGGGGAAGGGAAGAGGAGCCAGTTCCCACAGCAAAGAACGACCCTGAACTTGTCTTCCTCTGCTTAAATAGGAGAAAGTCCTCTAGTGGCCAGGAGGTGACACTGCACCTCATCGTCCACGTCCCAGCCCGATGCCCAGTGGTTGCTGCTGGTGACCCTCAGCGGGGTGTGGTTTCCCTAAGTGTGTCTGCAGAGGATGCAGGGCGCCTCCTCTCCCGTGCTGCAGCTGAGGAGCCCCAAACAAATCAGTAAACAAACAAGCAAAACAAAATAGTTCCTAAGGCCCAGGATGGTATGTCTGGGGTCTGAGCCCGCTTTATGCAGCTGACCTCTAGAAAGGATCCCTTCCCTGGGGGACCTTAGTGGGCAGCCTACAGCCTCTCATTTCAACCCCTTCACTTTACAAACGGGAGAAATCCAACAACATTTAGAACAGTGCCTGCAACTTAGCAGATGCAACCATGAATAATTTTACGGGAATTTGGTGTCACTTTTTATCCTTGTCATTACTATGCTCTTGCTTCCTCAGCTAAGCATGGAGAACGCCCGTGAAAACACAGTGCTGCGTTAGGAATAACCCTCCTCTACTTGTATACGTTATGCATTGCGATACAGCTGGGAGAAAGAGAAAAGCAAATGGAAAAAGCAATAGACAATAGTGCAAGTCTAGCGCTGCACTTGGCAAATTTTCTGTCAAGGGCCAGGTGGTAAATATTTCAGGCTTTTGAGGCCATGAATCTCCACTGCTGCTCGACTGTGGCATCGGTAGGTAGCATAAACACAGCTGCAGACAGCACGCAGGAGAATGGTGCGGCTAAACGTGCTAACCGCGTACCCCTTGCGGCTCCACGGTCCCTCCCGGGTCTCTTCTCCACCATCACCTCCGAACGCAGGTTCTCCCTCTGCTCTCTCTGCCACTCTCTGGCCCCCCACCTTGCAATGTCCCACGGACATTGCGTTACAGCAGCCTGAGCTGACTAAGACTGACTGTGTTACTTCCATCACTTAGAACACGCTTGCTGGGTGATGGACACCCCATAAATATTGGGAACTTGGATCTTCTCACAGTCCTCTAGGCAGAGCTTATACCCAATTTGGAGGCAATCCATTTCTTTTATCGAAACAATGGGAGGCAGCCTGGGGCTGAGGTGGAGCTCTAGGGTCATTGCTCAGCCAGCACGCAAGTCCACGGCCCATCCTAGAGTTCATCACACCATCTCGTGGTGAGATGACACATCTGTCCCCTGCACAAGTCTAGAAACTCTTCTTGAGTTGCGTGAAACTCCAGGGTAGTGCTTCCTTAGGTCTCCGGGGCAGAAGGAGCCAAACACCCCTGAGGATCTATTACACAGGATCTACTTGTTACACAGTCAGAGCTGAGGGCAGGGTAAACACAGTCACATGTGCCCTTCACGTCCCAGAGCTGTGGTTTTATTAGCAGGTGTTCCCAGTGCCACAGGAGGCCCGCATGGGACTATATTCTGGCCAGGTGGCCTAGTAACAGAAAGCCCAGCTCAGGCTCAACCTTTAAACGGAACTAAAGATTCTGAAGGTCGGGCAGGCTTCAGGTAAGGTCTGATCTAGGACTGCACTGTGTCACCCAGTGTCCATTTCTTGCCATCTCTCTGTGGGCCTAACCCAGCGTCAGCTTCGTCCTAATGCTGACTCCTCTCACGGTCACAAGACAGCTAAAGAATTCATCGTCCTCATTCATATCACAAGGGGGAGAGAATCTGTTCCCCACAACCTTCAAACAACTCCTGGGTTTCCTGTGGTTGCAGCCGCTCCTGAACCAACTCACTGCAGCAAGAACCGGGCTACCTGCCTTCAAGCAGTGAGGGTCCACTTCTGGGTCTGGGGGTGGGGCCTTCCTGACCACACGCTGGGACATGTGGGGTCCGTGGGGAGAGCAGGAAGGAAGATGGATGCTGGGGAAAGGACCCGGAAGTCTCAGCACAGCAGGTCTTCCAGAACTTCAAGCCCTCCCAGAGGTAGGTGATTCTGCCTCTATCTCTAAGCAGGGTTAGTTGTGGGGGATAGGGGATGCAGGCAAGTTACGGTTTTTGTGAGATACCAGTGAACCGAACCAAGGCTTTGGAATGTCTCTTTTAGAAATGAGTGCTGAGCAGGCCAAGTATGCAATTAAGGATTGAGTTTCCCTATAAACACGTAGACAGACACACGCAGAGCAGGCACGACGCTACGTCCCCGGGGCAGATGCCTGGCCCACCAGCCTGCCCTGTGCCGGAAGACGGCTGGCCAGAGACGGTGCCGAGTGATGACACCGAGACGTGCCACGGCAGCCAAAGCGGACGCTGCCCTTCGCGTGGCAGGGGCCAGCCCTGTGCCCACCTGCTGCGTCAATCCTGAGGGTTCTTGCTGTCTTCACGCTTCACCTCCCTCTCTCCTTCCAAGATGAACGGGAACTAAACGCCAGGGAAACCCTGACTCAGTTAAAGTGCTCCAGGCCCTGAATATGTGGCCCCCTCTCAAAGTGGTTAAAGGACCCCAAAAGGCTTCCTTGTTTATTACCATCTCTCCCATGAGGCTGCCTGGAGCCTAAAATTCCCCCAGGGGTCAGGCCTTTGCATTGGGGGATCTTGAAAATGCAAGACAATGATCTCTTGGGTAAGTGAGTAGCAGCTATTGACTCCCAAGTCTACTATCATATGTTATAGTCTATACAGTATGTGTGTATACTGAACATGGTTACATATTATATATAGTGGACTCTAAAAAATAGAATAGAATACATAATGATACAATAGTAACGTAACCATAATAACCCTTACAGAGTTGGTGGGGGGTTAAGTGACATACTTGGTGAAGACAGAAATATTGGTGCAGTTCTCTGCGCCCCTGGGGGAGGGTAAGGCTATATATATATATACATCCGCACCCTTACCGTGGTCTCTGGGAACCTTCCCTTCCCTTGACTTTGGACTTGACTGTGCCACTTGCTTTGATCAGTGGGGTGCCAGTGACAGCTGGAAATGGGCCTGCATGGCTGGCATCGCCCAAGGCACCAGCTAGTGAAGGGGGACAAGCATCATTCAGAGCCGGCCGGAACGCGGCCGGCAGCCGAAGCCCAGCACAGTCGAGCTGCGTGGATCAGGCCAACCCCAGCCGCCCTGCAGACGAGGGGGCCGAACACACCTGAGCGTCTACATCCGCTTTCACAGTCAGAGCTGAGTGCAGAGTAAACACAATAACATGTGCTCTTCACGCCATGTTCACTGACACGAGAAACTGCATGTGGCTCCTACAGCCAGGGTATCCATCTGCCCTCATGACAGAAGTGACACTCGGGCTCCCAAGGGCCAGTTTCGGATCTGAGCCAGCAGGCGGCCCGAGGTGTGCTAACCCACGAAGCCGTTCACACACTCCCCCTCCAATGGGTTCCACTCTCATCACCAGTCTGCTCCCTGCTCCCTCTCCTGAGCACCTTCCACGGTCGCTAGGCAGGAGGACAAACCACAGAGAACAGGGTGGACAAGACTGAGCCTTCCCAGAACTGCCTGCTGGGAGGGAGACAACATTCACACACGCACACACACACACACAAGCGAGTCCGGACACGGGAGCCTGGGGGGAGCACGGGCGCAGGACCAGGGAGACCTGGGGAGGCCACTTTATCCAGGGGTCCCGGAGAGGGGAAGGGCAATACAAAGCATCTCAGGAGCCCAAAGCAGCCATGTGACCCCAGAGGAGTCGATGAGAGGGCCGTGGGGGGCGGGGAGAGAGAGCCAGCCTTGCAGATCGAGGCAGGAAGTTTGATTTTACTCCCGATGCAATGGGAGAAGCCTCTGCAGGGTCCAAGGCAGTGAGGACTCCCCAGCCGGCGGCAGGCTAGCAGGGATCTGTGCCTGGTATCCGGGGAGGCGCCCTGGGTCACTGTCGGGAGAGACGAGGCTGTCAGTCCCGCAGGAGATCAGAACCCTGCAACAAACCCCTCCCCCGGCAGCACTGGGGCTCTGCTCCTCTGACAAACCCCGGCCACCACACCCCACAACTGTCCCCTTGAAGCCGAGGCAGAGGACAGAACCCCTACAGCTGGCTGCCATCTGTGGAGTCTGCAGACCATGAGAGACCCCTCCCCATGTGAAGGGTCCCAAGGAGGAGGTGGTGACAGAGAGGCTCAAAAACAGAGCTGCGCGCAGGACGTCAGAGGGTGGAAGACAGCAGTGTTGGGGGAATGAGGGACTTATTTATGGGGCCCCTCCACAGGCCTGCCCCCAACCCACGTGCCCAGGGGACATGCAGAGCCCTGGACCTGACCTGTGCTTCTGAGGAAGTTCACACCCACACTTAGGTGAGGGGAGAACTGCTGACATTCTCCATCTCTCAGTATCCCAGTCCCCGGGCACCTCCTGGCCTGGTCGCTGCTGGGACACCTGCCTCCTATGCAGGGGGCTAAGCAGAGAAGTTCACCCAACACGGAGGGTGCCCTCAGGCGGGAGGCCCAGGCCCCTCGTGAGCATCTGTTGCCCGCGGGGGGGGCCATCAGCACAGGTAGAAGCCAACTGTGCGGGATGCAACTGTAGCCAGGAATCCGGGAGCAGCGCCTTCTCAAAAGCACCGGGGCCCTTGTAGGTGTGAAGGTAGAGACGCCTCACCCCGCTGTCTGCAGTGCCCACTCAGACTCCCATCACCGTTGCCCTAGCAACACCCCCTCTCCTGCCCCAGGAATTCAAGCCGGTCACTGACTTCTCCTGCTTGCAAGTCATGGGAAGATCAACTGGGCAACATATTTGGACCAACCATGTAAGGGACTTTGAGTGACCATTTCCAGTCCTGCAGAAACTACAGAACCGACACAAATGATCATCGAGTCCCTGGGGCCAAGGCAAGAGGACGTCCCTTCCCCACTAGAGCCCCAGTTTGGGCCACTGAGGAGTCTGTGACCAAGACCAGGTGGTAGAGGGGTCGGCTAGGCTCTGCCCGGCCCGGGGCACCTTCCTTCCCGGAGGGGTGTCGTGTCCCTGTAAGGTCCAGCATGGTGGCAGCATTTTCAAGTTCGTTCTCAAAACTGAAGGCTTTCTGATAAATCTATACACGTGAGGGCCCTGAAGGCTGAAACACGGGTCCTGGGCCACACGTCTGCAGGTGGCGAGGCCATCCCAGGGCCTCCGCCCAGCAAGTATCAAGGAAGCGCTGTTCTGTCAACCATTCTGCCCCTTCATATTACCTCCTGTCACCCCTCATAGCCTGCCCAGTGTGATGATTCTGTGACTTCAGCGATATACGCCCTAACTGTCCTTTTCAAGTCACACTGCACCTCTCCAGGAAGCCTGCCCGGCCCATGGTCAGCCTGCACTCCACACACCACCCAGACGCCTCCTGAGATGGGCGCCAACTTGGCTTTCTCAGGGCTGGGGGCACCAGGTCAGGCAGAGGGCAGCTGTCCTTGGAGAGCCGGCTGTCGGGCCAGTCCCCTGGAGTTCAGATCCCCCTTTCCACCACACTGCCTGTGTGCCATGAATGAGCCACGGACCTCTTCTCTTTGGCTTCCTCACCTATGAAACACTGGTGGGGACAGAACCTACCTCTCGGGGGTGGGCTAACAATGAACTCACAGACGCAAATCGCCAGGGACAGAGCTGGGCATAAAAGACACACGATGCTACTGGTTGCCATTATTATTACTATCATCATCATCATCATTAATATTATTTCTTCTCCTAGGATAGAGATCACAGCATTTCTTGCAGGACCACAGCTGCTAAATTCTAGACTGGAGGTGTCTCCACACATCAGCGACCCAGATCTTCCTTTTGCTCTGCGGGGCTGGTACCAAGTACACAGAAATCGATACATACTTCCTCAGCGGATATGCAGGTGCACTGTAGGGATGATACTCCCTGCCCCACGCACTAAAACTAAATCCTGACGCTGATAATATTCAGCAACACTTTTTCCAGGCACTGCATGCCGTGGCAGCAGGACCTGCTGGCTCTTTCAGCCTCCAACTCTCCTCACTCCTTCTTAACGCTCTTGTCCCTCCAGCCTCCTTTTCCAACACAGAAAGGAGATGGGTCCTGTGGAAATTGATGAGCAGAAACGAGGAGCTCGGAGTGAGTTTGATAAGGAGGAACTGCACTGTGGAGCAGAGGCGCCTGCGTTTAAATGCCGGCCACTACGTGCTTCACCGGCATCCTCCGCATCTAGGAAACACGGCTCAAATGTCAACCTCCAGTCGTAGGGAGGAATAAGCAAGTTTGGAAACAGACTGCGTGTCCTGGGGACCTGGCACACAGCAGATGCTCCCAGCCCTGGGATCTGAGAGCCAGGAAAGCCTGGCGTGTCCAAACCCACGTCTGTCTACACAGAGAAGCCCCCAGGGGTGCTTGTGTAGGCTCACCTTGGTTTACTTTTCCCAAAAGCCCGAAAGACGGCCATGGGCATGTCACGGGCGCTCCACCAACACTTTGGAAGAGCTGGGAGCCTCCGGCCTGTCCAGGCCCAGGGAAGCTGCAATGATTCAGCGATGGAATCAGGACGAGCTTCCCGGTTTCCTGGCTGCATGTACATGGTCAGAGACGTCAGACGTGGGTCTCACAGCCTGGGGTGCTCACAAGAGGACACGCAAGGTCTGCGTGCGCCAGGGTCCTATCTGGCTGGGCGTGGCCCGCCAGGGTTTCAAGATGGAAATGAAATAAAAGGAACCCATCAATAATGTGAAAACATTACACCAAGGCAAAGGCAGGCCCGCCCGCTCATCAGCAGCCAGGACGAAGGGGAGAGAGGAGGAGGCAGAGCCCAGAAGAGACAATGGGGGAAAAAGCAAGAGAAGAAAGCAACGGGAGCAGAAAAGGGAGCCACGGAGGACAAGGAGGTTCCCTGAAAGTCAGACACCAGCAAAGCGACCGAAGAAATGGGGAGAGCTGAGTGCAGAGGACCAGGGTGAGAGAGGGTCCAGGGAGGAAGGCTCCGTCAGGACTAAAAGCGGGGACAGAGAATCAGGCGACTGTACGCTTGGGGTGGGTTCAGCGCTCCAGCCAGAGGCTGGTGACTGAGGGCTGCTCACTCCTTCATGCGCCGCAGCCCAAGGCCTTCACCAGGCGCACTGCGGGGCGCCAGACACCCCCTTTAAAAGAAAGGTAGCAGCTGAGGAACAGGCAGCCCCCCGGGGCTGGGCTGCCCCGTCTGGCCTGAGCAGGAAAATGAGAAGTGTTTCAGCAAGCCAGGCTTTCTGCTGTAGAAGGTTAAGAAAGTTCTGGAGCTGAGTGGTAGTGATGGCTGCACCACGATGCAAATGTACCGCTGAGCTGTGTACGCCGCACGGTGCTTAAGATGATCCGATTTGTGTTAGGTGCAACGTATGACAGTTAACCCAATGGACACATGTGGCACATACAGCGGAATATAGTTCAGCCATGAAAAGGAATGGTATTTTGGTCTATGCTCTTTCTTTATTTTGGAGTTTTAAAATTAATTTACTGTTGTGTTACAGTTGTCCCATTGCTCTCCCCTGCCCCACCCACCCCATCTCCTCCTTCAGTCAATCCCCACCCTGCTGTCCACGTCCATGGGTCATTTATACGAGTTTCCTGACTAAACTCTTCCCTTCCTTTCCCCCTCTCTCCTCTCTCCCCTCCCCTCCGGTCACTGTCAGTCTGCTCCTTGTTTCCATGCCTCTGGTTCTAAGTAGTTAGCTTATTTGTTTTGTTCAGTATTTTCCTGTAGCAGGTGAGAACACATGATATGGTCTATGCTTCTCTTAGTTCTGAGACTGCACTTCCAGTGTGGCGAGGAGGACTCACCCCTCCAACAGGCAATTGGTGGGACACCAGCTAGGTATCCCGTAGTTCAGCTCAAGGCTCACACTCTGCCCGGGGACAGCGTCAGACCCCCACAGGTGTCCTGCGCTGCTGACCACTGGCTACAGATCGGGGGTGCCCACAACGCCCTGTTCTGGTTCGATTAATTTGCTAGGGCAGCTCACAGAACTCAGAGAAACATTTCCCTTTGTTGTAAAGGGTGCGATTCAGGAACAGCCGTGGAACAGATGCGTAGGGCCAGGTACCAGGGAGGGCAGGGGGCTTCCATGCCCCCAGGTGCCCCCTCCCCACCAGGTCTCTGCCTCACCCACCCAAAAGCTCTCTAAGCCCTGCCCTTTGGGATTTTTGTAGAGGTTTCATTATTATGGGTGTGACTGGTTAAATTACTGGCCACTGGCCATGGATTCAAACCCCTGCCCGTCGCCTCCCCAGGAGACTGGAAGTTCCAACCCTCTCATCACCTGGCAAGGAGGCCCCCATCCTTAGCTGCCTTCCGAGTCACCCAGTCACATAACGAGAGACACTTTTACCGCTGTCAACACAAGGAATTCCAAAGGGTTTTGGAAGCTGCGATCCAGGAACTCTGAATGAAGGCCAAATAAGCATATATGATAAATACGGTATACTCAGCTAAATGACCAAATATTATTTCCCATAAATCACAATATGGCAGTGTTACAATACAGATAACATCATGTTAAATGAGAAAAGCCAGATACCAAAGGATAAATAGTTCATGGTCCCGTTTCCATGGGGTGCCTAGAAAAGGGAAATTCACAGAGACAAATGGAACAGATGTTACTGGGGCCTGGGTGGGAGAGGGGCCTGGAGGTTTTGCTGGATATGAAAAGGGTTGGTATGGACCATGGTGAGGGCTACAGATCCTTGCGAATGTAATGCTACCAACTTGTGTGCTCACAAATTGATAACATGGTAAATGTTGTATTCCATGTACAGGGTGCATGCAATAAAATGGCAAAATTTTAGTAAAAAAAACAGCATACCACAAAAGTGCTATATTTTGACATAAATTTATGCTTGTATGTAAATACATAAGCATAATTATTTTTTTAAATTTTATTGTTGTTGTATTACATCCATCCCCTTTTTGCTCCCCTCTGCTTTTTTTTAATTGTTAAAAAAAGTCTCCATTTGCTGCAATAATAGACTTGATTCGACTTGGGAATCTTGAGCACGCTTTCACTAACTTTTCTTTATCCATGGACATCATCATGTTTTCAATCTTAGCTTCCACAGTCTCTTTATTGGAATGAGGTTGTTTATTAACTTCTCTCTCACAAAAGCTGCATACGTAATAGCCTAAAGGATTTGCATCTGGTGAACTAGGCAGCCAGGTTTCCTTTGACCAGAATTCAGGAACATTGACAGACATCCTGTGCTGGTGCGCCATCTTGTTGGAAGATAAAATGACGTGCATTTGCAACTTGCTTCATCCACGGTACAACTACTTCTCTCAAAATGCCAACGTAAACATCAGCAGTCACCTTCAAGCCTTGTGGGGAAAAATGCGGGGCCATGATATCTCCTTCATTGCTGACAACACCTACCACCATCACTGTAGCAGGAAATTTTGTTTTCATGACAATTAGAACTTCATTAAGATTCTCACAGAGCCACCTGTTGTTTCTTCTTGTTGACTATTTGGTCCTGCTGAGAATTCTTTTCATCAGAGAAGAAAATCAGAGGGTGTTTTTCTTTTGAGATTTTTCCATTTAGTTAGCAGTTCCCTTGCTTTTTTAAAGCATCTTTCCTTTGTCTGCTGTGTCATAAACTGGCCTCTTCTAAGAATACACGATCTGCATCTGATATCTTCAGCAATAATCTTGCAAACCGTTGCATTCAACCTCTGCAATTCTCTTGCTATGGAGTGACTTTCCTGGATCTTCATTGATGATCTCCTGGATTCTGTGGACAATATCAGGGCTTGCTTGATCCTTGTATACTTTCTGCATTTTCCTTGTTGGTGTGGTGACATCAGCATCAGCATCATACATCTTCTTCATGTTGTCAACTGTACATAAAGGAATGTTATTGAGGTCCGCAATTTCCTTAGTAGTTCGCCCTGCACTCAGTCCAGAAATTACAGTTGCTCTAACATTGTATTCCTTTGACATGACGGGTGCTCTCAAAATTCAATACTTTAAATATGAAACAATGATGTTAAAGCATAGCTTCAGAAACCGTTTTTCAAAATTAATGAGAAGCATGTGAAATAAGGAGATACAACATTAATGCCAATTTATCGCACGCACCCTGTATTTTACCAAACACAGAAAAAGGGCTGTTACCCTACACGTATGCCTGTCAGAGAGACAGGATGGGCCCCTCGACACCAAGAGTGCTGTTCCGAGGCTGCAGAGGCAAAGGACAGCCTCCGTCCTGCAGGGGGCACCGCCCGGCTGGCCCCTGTTCACCAGGGTGGCTCCAGGATCGGGGTGATTCGGGGCCAGTGTCCTTCCTGAGTCTGCGCTGGCCCCAGGGTGCCCGTAGAAAACACCCTGGCTCCTTTGTCTATAAAAAGCGACTAGCTCAGAGGTGTGGCTGAAACCTCCCAAATCAAATGATGAAGTTAATCCCACCTGGCATGAGGGAGCGTGGACGGGAACTGTCCCCGCCACCCTTCCTTCTCAGAGGCAGAATAAATATAGATGGCCGTGACGCCAACTTTCCACCCTCTGTCTCCCTGCCCTGCCCAGCTCTGCCAGGTGGGCTCGGGGAGCATGTTCGTGACAAAGATCCCACGTTGTACGCAACATCAACAGCCTTCAGGTGGGGATGGGCACACTTCCGTAGACAGGGCACTTCAGAATTTAAAGCATCCTTTGAGGTCATCTCACCAAATCTCTTCATTTTCCCTCAAGGGAACGCGTAGGGAGGGAGCAGTGAGGATCACGGACTGTTACCCTGGATTTGAACGTGACTGTGACACTGACTAGTTATATGGTCTTAAGTTGGGTGGCTCATCTGTAGAATGTAAATAACAATGCTAATTCAGCAGGGCTGTTGTAAGATTTAAATAAGATTAAGTAATAAACGTCAGGAGCCTGGCACATGTATCTCATTGTGGTAGGTCTTCTCTTCCTCCTCCTCTTCCTCCTCCTCTTCCTCCTCCTCTTCCACCTTCTCCTCCCATCACCATCACCATCACCATCATCATCATCATGAAGCTAAAGCCAAGAAGATGAAGAGTTTGTCCAAAATCACACTCAGCTGTGGCCTGAAGCAAAACAAAGTCCCCTACCTTAGTGGGTTTTTCCATTTCATCACCCTAAGGCAGCGTCATTGCCTGGGCCTAAAATTTTACAGCACTTCATGGAAAATATTTGGAATTATATGGTTTTTCCACATTTCCAAATTAGAAGTCCAGCTTGATGCCCAAGAGTCTTCAGCTCAGAAACAAACTGTCCAGAGTTAAACTACTGAAACGCAATACTGTGAGTCTCTTTGTGCTATCCACCCACGTCTAGGGATGGTCCAGAGAAATCAGCTGGCAGGGTGGGCACAGGCAAGCTGCCCATAAAGATGACCGGACTTCTGATCAGAAAGCTACAGCCTGGCCCTGGCCAGTGTGGCTCAGTTGATTGACACATCATCCCATAACCAAAAGGTCGCGGGTTCGATTCCTGGTCAGGGCGCATGCCTAGACTGCAGGTTCATCCCCAGTCACCTGTACAGGAAGCAACCAATCAATGTTTTTCTCTGATGTTGACATATCCCTCTCTCTTCTTTCCTTCCCCTCTCAAAAGTCAATGAACATGTCCTCAGGTGCGGGTTAAAAATAAAAATAAATGTAAAAAGAAAGCTAAAGCCTAAAGGAGAATTCAGGTGAATTGTGAAGGGATCATACATAATAATCACAGTGACAAGATTTATTGAGCATTTAGTATATGCCAGGCACCATTTTATGAAATCTTATGAAACAGGCAAAATTATTACCCCCACGAATGAGAAAGACAAGACCAAGCAATCTTTAGAAACTCACCCACCAGACAGGCTTGTCACATGTCACATGTGGCGAAGGTCTAGCCACACTAGGATATCAACCTGGCTCCCCAAACTCCTGAATTGTCGGGCTCTCTGTGTTATCTTCCCATGCGAAATGCTCTTTGTCATCTCTGCTTGCCAAAATCCTACTTGCCCTTCAAGGCTTAGCGGGAACGTTACCCTCTCACACTTTCCCAGGCATAATTCTCCACGTTGCCCCAACCAGGAATCGAAAAACCTTATGCAGCCATTTCAGAAATTTGAATAATAATCTCAAAGAAAAAATATGTCATGATAAGCTTATCATCGAAAGACAACTACTGTTATCATTTTGACCTGGTTTCCTTTCCATCTCCTATGAATCATTTTTAGGCTTTTTAGTTGAATATCTTTAAAAGCAGGTGATACCTTCAAATGGTTAAAAATAAAAAATAAAAAGGTATACAGTAAAACGTTTCCCATCCATCCCCGTCTCTGTTCACCCCACCTTCTCAAGTTAACCACTTGTACTAAGAATATGGGGCTGCCATCTTTGCCGGGTTTCTTTACTCGAATACAAATCAAATACAGACTCTTATTTCTCCTTTTCCCCACACAAACGGGTGGGTGCTCTGTGGGCCCTGCACCTGGAGAAGCACCGCATGAGCACCTCTTTCACAGCTCCTAGCAGCCCTGGCCCCTGCCTGTGGCACTTGGGGACACTCTTGTACCTGCCTGGGTCAGGCTTCAGCAGGGACTTGGGTCCTTGAGCCCATAACACTCTCTGGAAGGGCTTTTCACTGCTGCCCCAGACTTCCAAGGCTTCTGCCCTGCTTGGCACCCCCTTCCTTGTTCCTAACCCCTAGACAGCACCACACAGAACAGTGTTTCGATAGAAGCGCCATGGGGCTTCCATCTGCATCCTGAGAGGGTCCAGCAAGAAAAGACTCAGACACATGGAGAGGAAGGGAACTGCCATATGGTGCCCCTCCAAATTGATCTGTTCAAGCCCCATCACCCTGTACCTTTAAATGTGCATAAGGTGTTTAAAGGGATGACTGGGTTAAAATGAAGTCCTTAGGATGAACCCTAACCCAATCTGACTGGTGTCCCTATAAGAGGAAGTCATCACAGGTGCATAGAAACCGAAGGATGACCACTGAGAACACACTGAGAAGGCTGCCATCACAACCCAAAGACAGAAGTCTTAGACATAATCGGCCCTGCCAATGCCTTGACCTTAGACTTCCAGGCTCCAGGAATAGGAGGAAAGAACTTCGCTGTGGTTTAAGCCATGCAGCCTGTGGTATTTTGTTACAACAGTCCCAGCAAACGAATAAGGAAGCCACCTTGAAGCATGTCCCCAGAGCAACAACAAGTGATCACGCAAAATACAGATGCCACTGGCAGGGTGAGGTGCTCCTAGGAATGTGAGCCCCAGCAGACCCACAGGGGCCCAAGGGTGGGTGAGCCACCTCCCACCCTGCAGGACTGCACAGGGTACCAGGCACCAGGCCAGGCAAGTCATACCACAGCAGGGCCCGTGGGACACGGCAGCAAGCAGCCCTGCCCCTCTCCACGGACCCATCTGAGCACCCTCTGCCCACTGCAGGTACCTGGAAAAAGGGGGTGGGGGGCTCTGAGTGTTTCCCCCAAAGAGACTGTTTTCATTCAGAAGCATTTAAGTTATCTCTCCCACACAAGTCTGACCATGGTCCCCACCATGTTTTTTTGCACTTCTGAATCATGGTGGATTCATTTCTGGTACTGGCAGTAAAAAGCCATCTATAAATGAGACACCACGAAAAATGACCTCACCTTGGTCCAGGCCGTGAGTAAGCTTAAGGCACTGGCACACGGCGTTTGAACTGACTTCAAGTCCATTCAACTGGGTTGAGTTCCAGGAGCCCGAGGGGGCTGGAGTAGCATGCGCCCCCTTGAGACGTGGCAGGGACCCCAGAAGCCACATTATACAAGGCTCGGGTCTGTCTCACCAGGGTGAGCTCTGTGTAATGGCTTGAAGGTCTTCCTGTTTTTTCCATTTTCAAAACAGCAGATGCTCTCCCGGGAAAGAGATTTAGGTACCCAAACAAGTCAGAGGCGTGGAGGAATGGAAATAAACCAGACGTCTGTCCACCACTGGGGCCATGCCCAGGGGCACCCCATTAGCTGGGAGGGCACCCTGGCCCGGGGGGGTGCTCGCAGCTTGGCTCAGTGCCTGACCTGAGCAAAGGACAAATACGACTGACTTTGTTCCGGCTCTCGACGTGAAGGAGGGTCTGTGGGTTCCTTGTCTAGCCTATCAACCCTCATAAAAGGCATTCGTAAATGTATTCTCGGTGCGTGGGGCACTAACCGGTGTCAGAGCAGAGTCCTGTCAGACGGTTGCTCCACGTTAAAGTTTGCCACTGCAGTGCATCTATAAATAATTGTCCGGGACTCGTGTAACTAACAAATGGCTTCTTCTTTCACTTGCCTCTCTTTCTAAAATCAATTCTAAAATAATTGCATAAACCACAGCAGGAGCCCTGGCTGGTAGCACAGTGGCTAAGGCGCCGGCCTGTGAACCCAAAGGTCACAGGTTCGATTCCCCAGCCAGGGCACATAACCAGGTTGCAAGCCAGGTCTCCAGTCAGGACCATGGCTGGAGGCAGGTGAAACGCAACCATACATTGATGTCTCTCTCCCTCTCTCCCTTCCCCTCTTTCTAAAAATAATGAAATAAAATCTTAAAAAAAAAAAAAACCAGCAGAAATTTCCCGTTAATACTAAAGTGTGTCTGGGTTGGTCATTTTAATAGAACTTTCCAGAGGGAACAAGCAGTCCTTCCATCTTGTCCGTGTGAAACCTGTTCCCTTTTCAGAGAAAGACACTTGGCAGCCCAGCCTTGCGAGGACCAGTCATAGCCTCCCCTCCCCACCATCCCACGTCTGTCCGTCTCTCACTGCTTTGGCCAAAAAGGAGGGACGCGGCAAAGCCGCAGACAGCAGCAGCCTGAGCCAGTCAGGAGGATGTGTCACCACCCGAGGCCTCCAGTGTTTCTGCTCTGACCTTGCATCTCCAGAATTTTACTTTTCAGGACACCACCTTCCTCGGATAGAAAGGCAGAGGTGGCTATGCCAATTTATTTGATATGACAGAACTTCCCCCTGCCAGCCTCCTGCAAGTAACAGTGGCTTACAAGAAGACAGAACTGTGTTTCTGTTACATAAAAGTCTAGAGAGACAACTTAAGGTTGGTGTGCAGTAGCTCCATAGTGTCACCTCTGTCTTTGTTCATCACCATCCTTAACCTGTTACCTCATGGTCCAAGGTGGCTGCTCAAGTCCAGGCATCATGTCCACATTCCAAGCAGCCAGGAGGTAGAGGAGATGAAGGACATTCCCTCCCATTTAAGGTCATGTCCTAAATTATCACACAGTACTACTTCATCAGACAGAATTTAGTCAGACGACCTCACCTAGCTGCAAGTGAGACAGCCAAGTAGAAGTGCTACTTTGAGAATGGACGTTGGGAAGAGTGGACCTTGGGAGGCCCACCAGCCATCTCAGCCACAGTGATCACTTCCCATGGAGTCTGCCAGCACCTACAACTCCAAACGCCCACACACACACGGTGCACTGCCACTGTTCTATTTTTAAAGAGTGTCAGTTTTCACAGCCCTTCTTTTTAAAACTTAGTTGATATCCTTCACCTTTTCTTTCTCCGAGTTGGGATTCTGAGAAGTAGGATGGCCAGACTGAATTCTAGCTTAGTTCTCACCAGTCGGAACCACATGTTGTCTTCAACTCCTGCCCCGTGAACCTATGTCCCTATTCTGAGGGTCCTAGGAAACCAGGCGTGGGCATTGTCCCTACAAGTACAACTTGAAACCCAAACTTGCCTGCTTAATTCCTGCTTCCCTCAGGGCTCAGCACAAACCTTCCAGCCTTTGGGGTCCACACTCAGGAAGGTGCCAAAAGCCGGCAAAGCCACTTTGGTTGGAATTAACCCCTGAGCCCCTTTCAAGGGTGAAGCCAATGATGAACCCACTCATGGACAGTTTCCTGTTCCTTTGGGTCCACCCTAGATCCCAAAGACCAACCTTGGCCTGGACACCATCCCTACCCTGCCAAGTGGGATATTCCCGCACATGGCCCATATCAGCTGACCTCCTGGTTCCCCCCTGCCCCCTGGGCCACTTCACCCTTCCAGCAGTGCCTGCTCCATGCCACCTCAGCTCAGTCACTGCCCGTGACAGCTGCTATTGAGCGGAACAGCCTCCACATGAAATGCACCCACCCACTCTGCATGAGCACCCAAGCATTGTCATGGAGAGACAAAGCAGGAACACTACAGGTGGGAAAGGCTGGAAAAGCAAGCCACAGGAGCCTCTCTTAAATGTCATTCAACGGGTGCCAGGGCCATGCAATGTTAACAGGCGCCCCCACCCCCAGCACGGCCAGCTCTGCTTGGTAATTGCCACCACCAGAGCTGCGGGCCTGCGCAAATGACAGGCAGCATTTCCGAAGCTGTTCAGCCCTTTCCCTTGTGGACCATCAATCCCACCGTGTGGAGCCAGCGCACAGCAGGACACCGAACGAGCCGGTGACAAAGGGGGAGCCCCATCTACTTCTCTGGCTCTGGGATCCAAGCACCGGCATTCAAATGCCTGCTCTAGCCGTTTTTAGTGGTAAGACCACAGGTGTGTTATTAAATCTCTTTGCACTTTAGTTTTCTCCTCTAAAATGGGGGTACGATAGCACCTGCTTACTAGGGTAGCAGCGAGGATTCAGCAGGTTAACGTCTTAGAATGGCTGGAATAACTATGAGCAGTGACAGCGATGATGATGATGACGACGACAATGACGATGACAACCAGGACAGGAACACTGCCCGCAGCCAACACGTCTGTTTCTCCCAGGGGTTGGGGTTCTGATTAAAATCACCTGTCCCCTCAGCATGCAGCACAGGACTGGACACGTGGAAACAAGAAGTGCGGCTGAAGGAAGCACGAAAAGCTGCAGCCTCTTGGCCCAGTGGTACAGGTGACACTTGACGCAGAACTGCCTCCGAGGAGCAGAGCCACACTTGTGCTCTGGAATGCCATACACACCTCCAGTGACTGCCTGGTGGGCGGGATGGGGCAACTGTGCCTCACACGCACTGTGAGCAGGAAGAGCAGAGCCCGCTCACTGGCAGGTGGCCTTCCATCGGCCCAGCTGCTGGGGGCCATCCTCCCGTACCCGGGACGCCCCATGGGTGGCTCTTCGCTAGTGACTGCAGGTTGCAGGGGTGCGAAAACTCACCTCTCTTGCTCAGAACCATCCCTGAGCAGTAAGGGACACCCCAGAGTCATGGGTTCTGTCTACAGTTGCTCTCTTGCTTGGCTTTGCGTCCTGCTTCCCATCTGTCACAGCCTCCCCTTGGGGCACTCACTTCATTAATCAACTGCACAAAAATCCTCCAAGTGACATAAGTTAAGGCACCAGGTGCAGAGAGGCCCAGGCCAGGGAGGGTGAGCACAGACTGAGGAACTGGGGGTCACCTTCCCACCAGCCCCCTGAAGACGTGACAGCCACTGTCTGCCGCTTCCGCCTGGCAGCTGCAGCACAGTGAGGGGACTGCCCCCAGAACACCAGCCGCCAGGAGGGTCACACCCAAGAAGGACAGCAGGGGTGACAAGGGACGTTCAGGACCCAGTCTTTCACCCAACTCTGAGCCCTGGACTGGAGGCCCCCTCTCCTCCCGCAGTGCTCTGCCTGCCTTGGAAGCTCCCAGGGTCACCGGTTCAAGCCCCGGGTCCAGCGACCAGGGGGCTCTCCTCGGTGGTTCCCCAGCCCATCCCAGGTCGGCCCACGCAGCCAAGTGCCAGGATCACACAGCAGGCCCTCTGGTTTCTTCTCCTCCCAGAGCACGGCGGCCAGACTGCATTTCATTTCTACTTCCTTTGCTGGCACGAGACGCACGTTTGCTGGTAACTCAGGCAAAAGGAGGGCCTCACTTCTCGGCAGTGCTCTCTCTGCAGGTGCCCCTCCTGACTGTGGACTAGTGACCCCCAGGAATGTGCACAGCTTGCCTGGCGTTCAGTGGGCCCTGGTCTGCTCAAAGCCACCCCCCTCCCACTGGCTGGAACCCCAGCGCTATCCTTCTGAAGGCTCACTGGCGAGCAGATGACTCGGCGAAATAAGAAGGGAAACCCTTGGCCAGGCCACTGAGCCACAACAGTGACCTTCCTTCCGCTGGCCATGAAGGTGGGAGCCCGGAGCCCGGAAACGGCTGGGAGCCATGAGGAGGGTCTGTCAGGACCAAGGTCCAACACAGGCTCTTCTCTGGAGCCACTGGGATTCTGCTGTTGTTTTCACTCTGGCTTGCTGTCCGAGCCCGTTTGAACTGGATCATTCTGTCCCTTGCAGCCAACAGCATAAATGCCAATAGAAACATGGCTGAATAATGCACAAGACAGGAAACTGCCGCTAGCCCCAGCTCTGCCGCTGATTTGTCCCGCGGTTTTGGTCGAGGCCATTAACACCCTCAAACGCAGGCCATGCGCAGGTGGCGCAATGACCGCACCCTGGCTCTGAGTGGAACACAGCCCATGTCTCAGCCGTTGCCTTCCTTGGGCAGAATTCTCCTCCAAGGCCCCATCCGAACCTGCAGGAAGCCTGCCTCCCCCCACCCCACCCCGCCCCACCCTGCCCCTGGGAATCCCTCTCTGCTTTGATTCCCTGTCTGTGCCACTCACTGTTCCTCACAAAACTTTGGTGTCCTCAAGTCACGTCCAGGTACACGCGCTGCGTCCCCCTAAGCTCCTAGGAGTAGCTACGCGTTACCATGTTCCTGGCACCGTGGGAAACCGGCTGACGCAAGTCCCTACGGGATGCCCACCGCCACCCTGCGGGTGGAGCGTGTTATCCTCTCATTGTCCCCATTTTCCAGGTGAGGAAGGAAGCCTGAAGTAAAGGAGGCACCTGCCAGAGGTCACCACCCAGATGAGCCAAGACACGGACGGGTTCTGTGAAATGATCAATTTCTGCTCCACAGAAGTGCGGCCCCGCCTGGCCAGCAGGTGCTGCGACACTCCCTGGGAGCCCGAGCAACACTCCCTGGGAGCCCGAGCGCCCTGTGGGGAGCTGCGAAGGCAGCTGGTGAACAGAGAAGCCATTCTCCCCAGGAACAGGAGAACCTCAGTTCCCGACGCTCACCCTCTCGGTCCCTCACCCACCCCGCCCACACTCTTCATCTGAGCCACCAGGGGACCCCACCTTAACTGTGTTACCAAAAAGCAACAAACCAAAGTGTTTCATTCCAGAGGGGAAAAAGCAGACCTGCTTGAACCTGTATACTTTCTAAGGTGACTGCACAGGAACCAACACCACACATCACGATGTTGCGTGGAAACCAATATTCATCCAATTCAGGCTCTCGATTTGAAAAGACTCTAGGAAGGAAATCCTGTGCCTCCCCACATGGCTCTGCGGGGTGGGTGTCATGTCCTAAGGAACACTGTGAGTGAAGAATAGGGTTTAAAAATTGTATTTTATTTGAATCTCGCATAAGGGTGAATCAGACACTTGCGGACCTATCTGCTCCCGGCGTACTGGTAAGAGCATTTCCGACGGAGCCATTGTAACGACAGCCTGAAAGTGTCCCCAGAGAGGGCACAGCCTGGAGGCCTGGCCCCAGCTGCCCCAGTGGCCTTAGGCACATGCGGCAGTATGGCGATCCCCAGCCATCGAGGGCAGGTTCTGGACAGCCTGACTCACCCACCTGCTGCTGGGCATGGAGGCCCCCCTGGGGCATGTCCCCGTTTTCAAGTTTTTAGCCTTACCAAAGCACATGACAACAGATTTCAGGCCCTGGTAGAGAACCCATTGGGCCAGCTAGACCATCCTATTCTTAGTCCACCCCAGCCTCTGGACCAGCCTCCTGCAGGGTCCCAGGGCCAGAAAGAGAGCCCACCCCACCAGCCACACCACCTGCTGACTGTACCAATCCTGGAGCCCAAAGAAAGAGAATGGGGAGCACACTGCAGAGGTGTGGTGAGAGTCACCACACCTGGCCGGCCCCTGCGCTATCACAGCACACATAAGTGAACGGCACCCTTACACCAACCAAAACCAGTTACAGCTGTTTTACGGACCAAGGCTTCCCAAGGACTAACAGCTGCTCTGGGGCAGGTGGGTGGAGGAGAGGAGGCAAGGAACTCTGCCTTCTGTTTGACTCTTGTACCCCTTGTGTGGGCTCTTCACAAGGAGGTGCATGCGTTGCATTACATGCTTATAATAAAGGCTAAAACGCATGCCTGTATGTGTACTATGTGCTAAGCCTGTGATAAAGGCAGAAACCACACCAGACTTAACTGCATAAAATTGGAAAACTTCTACTTATGAAAAAGGAAATTACCTTAAACCATATTAGGAGAGGGGAAACAATCACAATATTAGTAAGTAGTTACTATCTTAACCTATGAAAAGCACTTAGAGAAAAACCACACTCGGAGAAAGGAAAAAGAAAAAAGCAAATGACTAAGTAAGCTTTTCATGGAAGAAGAAACATAAATTCGTCACTGCATTAATAATTGAGGGCACACAACGAAAAGTCAGATAACATTTCTGTCTATCAAACTAGCCAGTATGGTTCAAGTTTGCGTATAATGCTTGCTGATAAGAGGACAGACAGGTGGCAACTCATGCACCGCTCCAAGGAAGATGCACTAGTGAAACCTTTTCAGGGGGCAATACTGAAAAACCTATTAATAACTTTTAAAATGTGCATAAAATTTGACACAGCAGGCACAGGGGATAGGGGCCCCACTGCGGACCCAAAGGTCACTGGTTCGATTCCCAGCCAGGGCACATACCCAGGTCTCTAGCCAGGTCCCCAGCTGGAGGCAGATGAAAGGCAACCATACATGGATGTTTCTCTCCCTCTCTCTCTTCTCCTCTCTTTAAAAATAATGAAATATTAAAAATAAAAGGGTTTACAAAAAAAATTGACATAGCAATTCCTCTTCTAAGCATGTGTTCCTAAGGAGAATCATCATGGCTAAAGAGACATGCATTTGGATACCCAGTGAAGCATTGTTTATAAAAGCAAAAAGTTGGAAATAGCCTTGCTGTCCAAACAACGAAGGACCAGTTTAACAGATTGTGGCATCATACTCTGGGAATAACTAGGAGGCCATTATAATGATGATGGAGAAAAATATGAAACAACATGGAAATGGTTACAATAATTCATTGGAAAACACTGCTTACAAATGGCTTGTACACTATGAACCTGCTTTTATAAATAAATGCAGGTAGGCATCCACATTGAATTTTTAAATATCTGATTATAGTCTATTTTAATTTTCTCCTTTTTCCTGAAACTTTTATAATGAAATATTAGTTTGTTTGTTTGTTTTTAATTTAAAAAATAGCCAGTACTAAAACACATCTGAGAATCATTTTGAAGGCATCAATCAGGAAACATTTTAAATCAACAAGAACCAAAGACACCACAAGTGAGATTAAAATAGTACCAATTGTTCCAAATAACCCCTCCAATTAATCTTCTATGCCTTTTTTTTTTTTTTGAAAGCCCACAGAATCTGAGTTCATACAGATGAGGTCATTGTGTTGCAAAATTTGCTGGACCAGACAACATTTTAAAATCATAGCCTACTCTTACCCACAGGAAAGAAGAAGAGAAGTGTGCTCCCTTATTTTCCTGGGAGAAAACAATTGCATCTTTAAAAGTCAACATGAAAAGGCTACATAAAGCCAGAGTCTGGGACCAGGATTATCTGGTTGTCTATCAACATTGCTTTCTGCCTGTGTGAAATGCAGATTTCCAAAGAAAGAAAGGGGTCCTCTTGCAGAGGAAATGGTATTTGCACGGGGCAGAATGCGGGTATGCAGTGCTGAGAAAGAGATGTAACAGCAAAGAGAGAGAACTGCAGCACCTCAGAGCCCTGCACAGCTGCCCAGGGCTGGGACTCGCACACGCACCTGGCACGCAGTTGTGTTCAGCACACGCCGGGGGTGGATTTCACTAGCTCCTCTAACACCTCCTACCTGACCACCCATCCCTCACCCGAAAGCAGTTCCCTCCCGCTGGAGATCAGTACAAAACACTCAGGTGACAGGGCTAGGATTTTCAGGACAATACAATACCTCCATGAAGAGACAGGTTAGGCACAAGAGAAACAGGTAAACAGGATCCACTAACACTTCTTTCCCACTCGGTCTCCAGAGAGATCCACTGGCAAATCCATTCATGACTGCTGGTCAGACACACCCATGCGGTGGAAAGAAAGTCCCTTGGTTCATTCAAGTCCTTTTGGGCAAGACAGTGTCTCCACTCATCTGTGTGTGTCTATGGTTAGCTCACCAGAATTACAGCATCTGCTGTTACTATATCAATGATTCTTCCCAGGAGCCAGACAATAGCCCCTGGTGATCTTAGACCTACCACTCGGACGGAATTTCATTTCTAACATGCCTTGTTTTAACTGAATAGCAGGATTATAAAAGAAAGTTATCAGCACGGGCTTTAAACCACCCTGGGGTTGGTTGCCCCACTGTTGCGCATTTCCGACCAACCCCATCACCAAGGGTTCAGGAGGCCCTGAGCACAGCACATCACCTGGCTGGGAAAGGATCTGCAGCTAACCCTCTCTTAGCCCTGATTCTCACTGAAGGCGCTGTCCTGTTTGCTTTAGAAACCGCCTGGCTGGAAGCTAAGGGGAGCATGTATTTCCTGAGGGAAAGCTTCTGCACACAAGGTGAGTTCTAGAGGGTCTTTGGGGGCAGGGGGGAGGGCACTGAATGGAAGTTTGTCCAAAGGGAAGGTTCTCAGACAGGACAGGCAGAAATTGCCTGCTGGGTGGGATAGGCTAGTGTATTAAGAGTTGCAGCCCTGAGCCAAGAGATCAGGGGAAAAGGTCAGAGAAGGACTTTTTCTGTCTGTCTGAAAATCAAACAGACATCAGACAGTCAAAGCCTCATCCACGTCCCTTTGTCCCAAGTAACGATTGGGCTAGTTAGGTAAGCAACCCTCACTGAGTGTTAATTGTTTAAAAGTCACTTTAGTAGAAGATTAGGCATCTAAAGAATGATATGAGCAAACGAAACAGAAACAGACCCAAAGCTATAGAGAACAAGCTGATGGCTGCCAAAGGAGAGGGGCATGGGAGGATGGGTGAAAACAGGGAAAAGTTTAAAAATTAAAATAATTTTTAGAAACTACATACTAAAAAGAAAAGGTTTCGCTGTATAAATGTTCATTGTCAAATGCATGGCACTTGCCATTTTTAGCTGGAACTCTGGTTTATGCTATTTACACAGAGACTTATGTCTCTCTCAGATGACTTTTGTATATATTTACGGGAGCCTGCTTCCCCTTCGTTTGCATATGGTCAGCCTTGAGTGTATGTCATCGGCAGCAAAAGTGACAAATGAATGGCTGCCTTCAGAAAGCAAATACTCGCAACCATCTGGCCACAGGACTGGGGCAACTGCAGAAGAACTGATAGGATATGGGCCTGACCCCTCTCTCCCACAGCCTGAAAGGTCCCGTCTGGAAACCCCCATGCAAGGAAGCCACAGACTGTATGTGAGCAAAGGAGGAAAAGAAGGAGACCCACTGGGAGCTGAAGAAAGCGGGGTTAACATTCATTCTCTGGAAGTTCGTATGCAAGAGGGCCAAGCGACCCTGGTCCTGGCCCCGCACCTCTGCTCTGCGGAGGACGGGCCAGCCCTTAGCTGGGGATGCAACCCTGGCTCTTCTCCTCACAGCTCAGAGACAAGGCCTCAAATCCACGGAGGGTTCATGGAAGCATGTGTGTCAACCCCACATTCCACCGAGAGCTGGATCCCCCGAGGGTCTCCCTTAACCCCTAACACAGAAAAAAGCACTACAAATAAAAATGCCACAACTCAGTACAAATCTACAATTCAGTAGGCAGGCCCACCACCGACCAGGCAGAAAGTCATTTTAGGTGAGGTTTAGTGGAATATTTCTTGTTAAACCAGTTACTTAGGTTATCTGTTTATATGACATTATTTGCATGATTTTATTTATATTATTTGCTTGTGATTTTCTAGGGAACTTGCAGCCAACCATGAGCTACTGTTTCATGAGCACCTGCCGACACCCCATAAACATCGCTTTCAAAACAGGGTTGGAGGCGAGGGTGTAAGTGGGGAACCAGACTATATTACTCTGGCTTTGGGGTCTTCTCTTTGCCCTCAGCACCCTGCATCACCCCGCTGGATGTGCGAACCCCTACAGACACGCACAGGAAAGTAGTTCGCAGGTTCAGAGAGCTGCGTCCGCCCAGGGAAGGTTCTGAGTGGGTCGCCGTCCGCAAAACTAGCCTGCGTGGACCTACCTGCCCGCCGCCTGCTCCCAGCCCACAGGACACAACTCGCGGGTTGTTGCTCTGTATTCTCTAAACTTGAAACTTTATCTTTGAGTAAAATGCAACCGTGAAAAGGCTGAAGGGTTGGGCCAGTGTGTTTGGAGCTCTTGTGCAATTGTTTTTATTGGAAGGGCCTTGCTTACCTGGCATCTGGCTGCATGGAGCGAGTCTGTTGGTGAGCCTATAAAATTCCCTGCTCCGCTGAGGTCAGGAAGCCCCCGCTGCGGGTCAGGCCGAAGCCTGCCAGCTGGAACCCAGGGAGACCTGTGCCCTCCCGAGAGAGTAAACTCGGGTTCAGCTGATGGGCAGGCGGAGCCATCTCGTGGATCTTATTTCCTCCTTCGCTTTGGCCACCGCTAAGCCTGCCACCAGATGCCCTTCCCTACGTGTTAGCTAGAGGGTGTCTTGAACCAAGGACAGCTGAGTCCATAGATGCCCTGGCCCCCCTTTCACCCTATGAAGACTCAGCAGGGCCGGAGGGTGGGGAAGGCCTACCTGTTCCATGGAGACACACCTGGTGATTTTACATGGTTGGCTTTTTTATACGTTTGGTAGATCATGGTTTTCTGAAATTATTTGTTTGGGTACAAATCATCGAAAGTGGTGTTTGTATATTGCTTATCTATTTTAGGTGTTGCTAATTTAAATTCTTGTGTACTTAGTGCCTGGGTCTGCACGTAGCCCGCCTGCTCTCTGGGTGGAAATGCTGGGCTGCTTCTCTGCAAACCTCAGCAGCCAGTAGGCCCCCCTCCCTCCTCTCAGCTGTTGACCCCGGGCGGAGGCCAGCCGTTCTGGGGCTTCCTCCTCCTCGGGGACCGGGGACCAGGACGTACCACCACCTCCCTGCGGGGCGCAGCTCCATGTTCAGTACTGTCCTGGATTCGGGGTAAAGGGAGATGCTCCAGGTCTCCTCCTCCACCATCAGCGAGCTGCTACTTCCTTACAGAGCCTTCCACACCTGACGGTGAGGAGTGCTCTCCCCATTTACCCGGAAGAAAGTCCAGACTCAGGAAGTTAAGCTGAGTGCATTGCATCCCTGGGCCAGTCCCTCGGGGCGTCACAGGGAAGGTGGGAAGGGTGGGAGATGAAAAATTTGGCTCCAAATTCAAGGAGCTCGGGTAGGACACGAGAGGGTGGACTGTGATTTTCATCGTCCCCGCTCCTCCTTGGTCAGCTTCTCTCCTTATGTCTAAAAACCCACTTTCCACACATCTTACCCCTCCCCAGAAATCCGCCAGGAGGCCGATAGGGCCACCCTCCCCGGTGCCCGCAAGTTTCTTCCTCCCGAGGTTTCCTCTTCCCCAGCTGAGTGTCCTTCCTTTTATCCTCAGCCCCAAGGCAAAGGGCCCTGGGGAGAGTTCACTCCCAGCAACCATGGTGGCCCTTTCTTAACGTGTTCTTTCCCTCAGAGTGTCTGAGAGGCCACAGGGATGAGCTCACACCGGAACTCAGAGGAATGCAGCTGCTAATGCAGGAGATGCAGGCAGGAAGCAGGGAGCTGGGGACCACTGCAAGTGGCATAGGTTTTCTGATACCCTAACTCCCGTACTGGGGTGCTGGAGAGGCGGACACCTACCCAACCCCTCTCCTCCACCCAGTGCCCAGTTACATTTTACAGCTGGTCTATGACAAAGGACAGAGCTGCTGCTGTTGGTGTGGGAAGGGGTCTGGAGGTCAGAAGTACAGAGGTCCCCGTCAACTGCCACGTCCCTGCTCCACGTAAGAGACAGCCTGACACCCCATCTTTGGAGCTTAACCTCTGTGGTGCTTGACCTGTGCAGGACCTTTGTGTTCAGTTTGGGGCTTTGCTTTTGCTTTCTTTGTTGTTTTTCCATAAATTGACAAAAACGTAAGAAAATTCCATTTTCTGGAATTCCTTACCTAGACGAGCATTTGCGCTCAGTGACTTACTCTGATCCAGAGTTTCCAGGGAAGGTTCCGGGACTGGGACAAGACAAGGCCTGCCACGCAGAGCCGAGAGGCACAGAGAACATTCCAGGCATTCTCCCGATCGCCTGTTCCTTCCTTGATCCACATCAGCCTGTGCATCAGCATGGAAAGGGAAACGAGCCCCCTCTCCCGTACTGGCCTTCTGGAAGCTCCCCCAAGTCCAGTGAGGGGGACAGATGTGGGGGGAAAAGTACAGAATTTAATATTTGTTTGAGTCTTGAAGAATGAGCATAAATCTGTTCCTCAGGGATTTTTTAGAGGCATCTTCTTCCAGCCACAAATATCCATAATGACATGGTGCTCCAAGACAGACAGAGACGAAACCTCCACTCCAGCCCTCAGCCATGGCTCCCTGGAGGCTGTGCCCTGCCCCTACCCAACGTCCACCTTCCCTGTGTGGGGAGAACGATGGGGACACACCCTGGAGCCAGCAGCAAAGAGGGAGGTAAGGGAGATGGATTTGGGGAGGTAGATCCAGCCTCCAGGTATTCCTTTGGGCCTCTAGGATATTTTAAAATTTCTTATTAGGGCCATCACTTAAAAGGTGGAATACGTCACCTAAAACTTATCTTGAAGTTTCTCTCTTCCCTGGGAAAACTGCGGCTATGATGATCCCGGGCCCACAGCAACTCCCGGCCGGGGCAGCAGGCGCCGGTCGGCCTTGGTCCCGCAACTTGCAACCACTGCTCCGCAGGTCGGCAGTTGCGCTGGGCTCAGCGGAGCATTTCTTTACCTGCTCTTGCCCAGACTCACACACACGGCTGCAGTCGGAGGCTGACAGGTGTTGGAGGGACACCTGGACTCTCCTCCAAGTGACCGGCGGGCAGGCTACCTTGGTGCCATTCCATCAGCAAGAGGGAGCAAGCCTCAGGAAACAGGCATTTTCTAAGCCTCAACCTACATGCCTTTTAAGAATGTCCCATTGGCCCTGGCTGGTAGCTCAGTGGATATGGCACCAACCTGTGAACCCAAAGGTCACTGGTTCAATTCCCAGCCAGGGCACATACCCAGGTTGCAAGCCAGGTCTCCAGCCAGGTCCCCAGCTGCAGGCAGGTGAAAGGCAACCACACATTGATGTTTCTCTCCCTCTCTGCCTCTCCCCCTTCCCCTCTCTCTAAAGATAATAAATAAAATCTTAAAAAACAAAACAATGTCCCACTGGTTAGAGCAAGACACATGCTCAGCCAGATTGAAGACCAGGGAAATGGACTTCACCTCTGGATAAAAGGGGCTCTGAAGGATCCATAGTTATTTTTCACAGGCTCACCAGTTCCCCATAGTCCCACCTTGCAGACCCCGGGGCAGGGGGTCAGCTGCCATTTCCCCCCGATCTTTAGGCCGCTGCTTTTCCTGCATCTGGTCTTCTGCAGACATCACCACCTGCAGCCACAGAGGCATCCTCATGAAGGAATGGAACCTAGCACTCCTGGGACTTGGCTCAGAACAAGCTCCCCTGAAGCTTCTGCTCGTAAGCCTGGGAAGGTGAATGGGTTTGAGGACAAGAAAGCCCAGCAAGAGGATCCCAAGTAGCAGGTGAAGGCTTTGCTCCGCAATGCCAGAGGGAGGTCAGGATGGCCGAGACCCCCAAGGGGCAGAGCCAGGACCACAGAGACACGGCAGGGTCTCAGGTGAGAAGGGCAGTGTCAGAGAGGGGTGGAGGCGTGACACAGCGTGAGGCGTACAAGACAGAAGAGGAAGAGAACTACTACAGGCAACTCCCCTTTCACAGCCGACTCTCACCATGCTGGCTCTGCAGCCCAGCACTCGGAGGTGGTGGAAAACCAAGGCCAAGGCCAGCAGGCTGGGAAGTGGTGACATGGTACCTGCCGCAAGGCAGGCAGGAAACGTGGAGTCCAGCACAACTGGAGGCCGGGAGAGAAGACCTAGCCTCAGGGAGCGGAAGTTCCAGTCCGGGTACAGAACATCCCCAGAGGAGGCCAGCGGAGGCCAAAGGGTTCAGTGCACCGGAGGGCGTGCGGGGACAAGGACAAGTTCTACCAGTACCAATGATGAAAAAGGCTGTCCGTCCCACTCTTTCCTCGAGAACTGTTCGGCTTTTGTTATCCTGGGTACAAACGTGTGTCTGAAGTTTCGGAAAAATGTCATAAAAATGACTCCAGAATTCACTGCTAAAATAGGCATAGCCATGAAGGGCTCAACACCCCCTACGATGGATTCGGGACAAAAATGAACGAACCTACTCAAGCCTACAGGCTTGGCTTCTAGGGTACAGGGGGCACTGCGGACAGAGGAGAAACTGAACAATGACATGAAGAGACGCTCAGGGGCTCAGAATGTGGGGCTTTGTGCAACTGAACTGGCCCACCCGATCATCACGCTTATTTTAAAAGGGGAGGGAGGCAGCTGACTATTCTAGAAAGAAGTGCAATGCAGGGACTGTGGCTGGATTCTAACAGAAAGGAAGGGAGGGAGGGAGGGAGGGAGGAGGAAAGAAGGGAGGGAGGGAGGGAAGAAAAAAGAAAAGCAAATCCTAGCTACCCCACAAATAATGAGGGGATAATGAGGGGAGCCGTAACATGGATTGCATATTAGATGAAATTACGAAACTGCCGTTTCTCAGGCAGGATGGAGACTCTGTGTACGTGTAGGAGAACCCTCTTAATTGAGGGGACACATGCTATAGTATTTAGGTTTGTGCCAAATGCTCTCTCTCCGCTGCAGACGCCCTTCTGTGCTTGGCCCTGGAGGCCGGGCTGGGGACTCTGCAAACCGGGTGACCGGCTCTGCCAACAGGGGGCGCTAGAGAGCAAGCCTGGGGGCTGGAGGAGGAAGAGGCCGGCTCCTTCCTGTTCACTTCCCATTCCTGCTCTGCCCCCCAGCCGCCCACCCCCATAGCCGCTGAATGCAGGCCCCGCTGGCCAGCCCTCTCCCCAGAGGTCTGGGTCCCCCTAGAAACCAGCACCAGCCAAGCAGACCGTTGGCCTTCGAGATCAGAAATTTTTAGCTTAATAAGCCCAACGTCTCGCCTTTACACCGGGAGCCCTAAGGATGGCACCTGCTTCCTGAAACTACCTCCTCCATGACTCCTGGGAGTGCCCTGTTTACTCTTCCAGGTCCCCAGCTGATAACTGGACACCCCACTAAGTCATTAGAGCATATCCTTTCCCCTCAAATCGCAGGTGTGGTGCCTATTCCCCAAATGGGCAATATGAGCATGTCTGCAAGAACAAGGGTTCAGCCAAAATGAGAAAACATAGATACCAGGATATACATACATGCAGCTAGAAGACGCACACAGGCGCACAAGCATGTATGCCTGAAGACACCCAGCTCAGAAAGGGCATGGGAAGACAAAGGCTCTCACGTCCTGCTGGCCGGGAGCTGGTGGCACCGCCATGGGGACTAAGCCGTCGGCAGCAAATCAGGTCTGAAACACACACGCCTGCGAACAAGCCACTCACTTCCACGCGCCCCGGGACAGCCCTTGCACAAGTGCACAGAAGGCATGAGCGTGTATGCTCGCTGGGTCGAGGGAAGTGGGGACACACAGGAAGCACCCCGAGCAGCCATCAACAGGGCAACGGAGGAACCAGGGCGCAGCCACCTGCGACAGACCAGCAGGGGGTCGAGAGCATGTAGGAGACGGAAGCAGAGACCAGAGGCCATGAACAGGCCGGCCCCCAGCTCTCGGTCTACGGTACCATTCCCGGAGGTCCCGGGAGAAGTTGGGGATTCCAGGGCTGAGGCCGGGCACAAGATGAGCAGGAACATTTTCTAATGCCAGAAAGTAACAGAGTACTCAAAAAAAAAAAAAAAAAAAAATGCTGGATGCATCATAAGGATGTGGGAAGGAGTGTGCGCTAACCAACTCTAACTCACCAAATACACACAACAGGGCGAAATATTAGATCTGGAGAAAGGGTATTTGAAGATTCTTTGAACTCTTTTTATTCTTGCAACGTGTTGGTTCCAAAATAAGAAGTTATTGCTTTAAAAGAAAAGCTTGGGGGGAAAAAATGAGATAGCTCTAGGCACCGGCATAGGAAGAGCTCCAAAGATCGTCCTGAGTGGAAAATCAACATGTCCAAGTATGACATTTCCCTTATCACATCCATCTGCACACCAGCAGTGCACAGAGAAACATCAGGAGGAAAACAGACCGATCCTGTGGTTTGCCTTTGAGGAAGAGGACACCAGGGTAGCAACTCGGGAGCCCTTTGGCTTATCTACCATCTTTTTATTTTTGATGAGTCTTTATAAGTTGCTCACACAACTAGAAACAACTTTTGATAAGGCTGAAGTGGCCTTCGTCTCGATCCCATCAGTGACAAGGGCTTCGGCTGAGGCTTCCCAAGACAGTGCTACTGTCAAATATCTACTATGTGACAGCTTCCAAAACTCACCCGTTTCGGGGTCTGGGAAGCCTGGCTGGCAAGCGGCAGCCACCTGGGCTGGGTGGACAGACCTGGTCAGAGTCAGACGGAGCTGGTCTGCATCACGCACCCACTGTCGGCACCGCATCTGAGCCTCGGCCCCCTCGTTGGTAAAAAGGGGGAGCAGTATCTAGACAGCAGAGGGGCTGTGGGCTACAGGTACAAGCGGTGACATTATGTCCTTCGACAGCAGGTATGCAAAATGCCGAGCCCACCATGGGGCTGACGCAGGACACCGGTTTACTGTTATTCATCCTGACTCTGTTTAGTGATTTGCTTCTCTGCACTAGTCCCCTGTGCACCCAGAGGCCCTGTAGGAGTCCATCCCTTTCTCATGTCTCTGCTTGTCCCACGGTGCCCCGCAGAACATTTTGTCCATGAACGAGTGACAAACATTTGGTGGCAGGGTAAATGAACTTTGTCACAGAAAATCTGGAGCAACGTGGAAGTCTGCAGTGAGGCCCCAGGTTTACTTTAGAATTATCAAATATAAGCAAACACGGCCTCTGTCACCCTGCAGAAGTCTGTAAAGGCCAGGAGGCAACCAGTGACCCACATGTTCCTAAGCAATGGAGGTGAGAGGGCACCGTGAGCATTCCTCAAAGCCGGGGGTGACGTGTAGTAACAGGAGTTACTTTGAAGATTTGTGTTTGTTTGTTTTTTAGAGAGGGGGGAAGGGAGGGAGAAAGCGAGGGAGAGAAACAGCTACATGGGAGAGAAGCAGTAATCCCTTGCCTCTCGCACGTCCCCAAACGTTGGGGACCTGGCCCGCAACCCAGGCCTGTGCCCTGCCCGGGAACTGAACCACAAGTCTTTGGTTCACAGGCTGCTGCTCAGGCCAGCCAGTGGCACCAGCCAGGATGTAACAGGTGTTATTTTAAACTGTTCTGCAGTCAAAAATGTTTGGGAAGTGCCAAATTAGACAAAACTAAGCAGGCTCTTTCCTGCAGGACTTGTGAGCTCCTTTAACATGCTAATGTGCGTTCCAACTATGCAACAGACAACATAATGTACAACACAGTCCAATCTTAGGGCCCAGGGCCCACAGAAAAGGCTTTGGGAGACACTGCTAGAAGCTGCCCCACAGTCAGCACGTGGTAGGAACCTTACTTAGTGGCAATTCAACACTTGAGGGCAGGGGCTGAAGGGGACTGACAGTGCGAGGGTCACTGCTCAGGCCCCTCATGGTCCTCCTCTTCCTTGGCCCTGCTGGTCCAAAGAACCCCAACAAAAATCATGGCAATGACTCCCCAAACTGAAGAGACAGACCCCAGCACCATGTTTCAGTCATTTCAGCTTCACCAGATCCTGTGCGTCAGAGGGTTGGACAAATGGCTCAGCCAGCCAGGACCCTGCCCCGTGGTCGAGCCACGGACCACGTGTGGCAGTATGGCCTCCACCCCAGTGAGAGGCCACCCCAAGCAAACGTCCCACGGCTGGGAAGACCTAGAGCCATAGTCCTGCTCCTTCTGACCTCAAAGCCAGGCACAGGGACAGTCTAAATGACCTCCCTCTCCCTCATTACCTGTCATTTTAGCCCGCACAGCACCTATGTCCCCCTTTGGGGAGTAAAGCCCACAGCAGCCCCGCCACATTGCATACGGTCAGTTCAGGCGCCTGGTGCCTACCCGCCCGAGGAGCGAGTACTAGGCCCAAAACAGGCCCGCCAGACCCTCGCCCAGGCAGGAGCTGGGACGCTGCGGTAGAGTAATACAGGCTAAAAATGCCTCAGCGCTTTTGTCCTCATGGGGAAAGCCCTGAGAGAGGGCCTTTCAGTTCAGCTACACGGGTCCCCGGCACATCCCGGTCCCAACTGCCTGACGCGGGCACTTGGCTCTGCTTTGACCCTGGGGGCACTCTGTGTCCTGCTGCGAGTCCAAGGCGCTGCCTCTGACCTGCAGCCCAACCCACTGGGCAAAACAACCTCAGCAAACCCCTACCAACGCATGGAAGACCTGACAGAGACCTAAGGGCCTCCTAATGACCTAACCACATTTTCCAAAAAAAAAGGACACTCTTACCTTGAAAGGCTGAGCAGGTGACCTCCAGTTCATCTGCGGCGGCCGGAGCCCCACGGGCTCCGGACCAGGCTCCCAACAGCCCCCACTTTGCGTGGAGGGGCACCCCATGCTGCTCTGGCTAGGTGGGCAGAACGCGGCTACTTCCTCCCCGCCTGCACCGCCCACCTCCATTTCTCCGCAGCACCCACGCACCCTTGAACTAGCCTGGGAGACTGCAGCCCCCATAATGTTCACAGCCTGCCCCCCACGCATCGCAGCCCCTCAGCCCCCTGGGTGAGGGGTGCCACGGACAAGCATGCCAGCTCCCACCCTAAGGTGCTCGTCAGCACCCACAGCAGGCCAGGCCCAGCAGCCCCGTGTCCTGGGCAAAGCGCGGGTTTCCTCTGGATAGAGCTGTTTCGGGCACGTTCGCAGCAGTGGCAGCAGCAACACTCCTTTATACACAGAACAGTCATCATGTAAAGCGACCCAGCTGCCAGTGTGGGCCTTAAAACAAACCGACTCACCCCAGGGTTACCTTTCTGGGCTGGGCTGGGCTGGCCGTCGGAGTCACGGGCCACCAAGGGGACTTGGAAATGCAAGACTGCAGCGCTCTTGGGTGTTTGGGGGAAGGGCTGGTGACCAGAGCCCCCATTTTCCTCTACTGAGCTGATGTTTTTGCTGGTCACTGCACACACATCCCAAATCCGCACCCTGAAAAAAGCAAGGTCAAACGAGAATTGGTGCCAGTTCTTCGTCTGCAGTGCCACCACCCACAGCTTTCCAAGGGAGGACAGGAGAGGAGCCCGGCCTGCCTACCCATTCCCGGCGAGGGGAGCATGTTGCCCTGCCCATCCCCTGCTGGTGGCCAGGGCCTCTTCTCCAGCCGGCTTCCCTGGGCTCTGGACGGCCCTTTCTCACTTAGGGGGGACCACCCTCCAAACCCCACCTCTCTACCTCCCAACCCTAGCAGGTGCCCATGGCCACCTGAGCCCACCATGCGCCCCTCTGTAACGGAATGCCACCGTGAGGCTCTGTCAACCTCTCTCCACCCCTGGACACTGAGCAGTGTGAGTGTGAGGCCTGGGCGCCTGTCTGCGTTGCCCTAGTGCCCAGCACAGCACCCCGTCTGCAGCACCCCAATACTCGGCAAAGAGAGCACCTCATGAAGAGGACAGAGCTACAGAGAACCACATGCACAGTGACAGCCATAGCTCCTGGCCAGGATGGAGCAGCTCTGTTGACAGTCACTCCCTCCACCCTTGCCAGACCCACCCTGCCCCGGGAGGAAACGCCGGCCGCACCGTCCACAGCCCTCCACAGGGCCTGCAGCCCCCAGCGTGCTGGGGCAGCGGTGCCTTCGCCGCGCTGGAGAGGCATCGGAGCGTCGGAACCAGACAACTGTTTCAGGTCCTGTGTCTGTGATGCACAGACTGAGAACGTGGGTCAGTTAACCTCCGGGCGCCTCCATGTCTTCATTCCTGAAACCAGGCTAACTGTACTACAGCATCAGAGGGTTGTTGTCAAGAAAGTGGGCTCATCTGTGTAAAATCCTCAGCGCCTCCACTTCATAAGCAGCGGATGTTAACACTAAAGATGGGGTAGGTGGCACCCAGGCAGAGCCTTAAACACCTTTAATTCGAGGAACCAACCCGTACTCAACTCTCTTTCTGATGATGTCAATGAAAGTCGCGGTGGAAGGCTAATATGACTCACCCTCCTCTGTGATAGACCCAGGTAGGACCCAGGGCCCCGTGGCACATAAGAACAGTTCAGAAAACCTGTGTTATACTAGTTCCTTAGCTAGACCCATTCTCTTTCCCCTTCTTCACATCCCCTCCCTTCTGTTCCTTGTTTCCATGCCTCTGGAGAACAATGTGGGAGCAACTGTAATAGAACAATTAGAAGGAAAAGAAGAAAAGAAAACCTGTGTTAAAGGTTGAAGAGTAAGAGGAGGCTGAGGAGTCAGGATCACTGAAGGCCTCAGGTACGACTATGCCGCCACATTTGAGGAGGCTGCACCCCTGGCCCAGCTCTGCCATGAACCCCATCACTTCCTGCCCTTGCCCTGGGTGCTGAGGTGGGAGGTCAGGGAAGAACAGAGGCAGGCGTGGGCCACCCTGTTCATTGTAGGTTCTACCCTCACGCATCAGCAGTATCACCCATGAGCCTTTCTCAGATGGGTTCTGAGCCGGGAAGGTTTGAATCGTCAGCTTCACGGGGGTGAAGGCCAGAGAGCCCTGGTTAACTTGGGCTCTCTACAAAACAAATCATGGGAAAGTCAAGCTGTGCGACCAGGGGAAATGAGGAGCGATGGGGAGAGGGGAGAGGAGAAACAGGACAGACAGGAAAAATGGCTTCGCAGAGGCCATTGCCCCTCGGGGCAGAAGGGCCCACCCTCCAGAACTGGGCCTCCAGGGGGTCCTGCCCACACTTGGGGCAGGCACAGTGGACCCTCCGCCTCCCCCCTCACCAGTTGGTAAGTCAAAAGGCTGTAGTTCCAGCCAGGGGGTCTGGTGACATCATAAACCACAGAACCACAAGCTCACGTCACCAGAAGCACCAGGATGGAATTACACCCTTTTTTCCTCATCCCGGCAGCTCTGGTCACTGCCATTTTTTTTCATGATATAACAGAAGTGAGCAACACTTTAACCATTTGTGCGTGGCCTTTCCCATCCAGCCATAGGGCCCCATCTCCTGCTCTCTCCTCTCTCACCCCTCTGCGTGCCTTCCTGCCCAGGGGTCTCTTTCAGGGATGTCCCCCGCTCTGCCTGGACACTGCCCTTTCAGACCACGCCTTTTCCTTTGCCCCAGGGTTCTCCCTGCTCAGCTGTCTCTGCTTACGAGTTAGCATAGCCCTGGCCTCACCCTTGAATCCGCTTGCAAGAGAAGCCAGGCTCTCCTGGCCTAGGGCAATGGCCTGGAGAACAGACCCCGCAGCATGTCTGAAACATAGCCCCGAAGTAGCAGGAAAATACATCGGGGGAGCTGACAGCTTAAGGGAGCATTTTTTTTCTGAAAGCAAAGCAAAGGATCGCTTCCAAGGGCCTCTTGTTTTGTTTTGGACTCCTAATTTTTATAAAGTTTTGTTTTTGAAGATCATTTAACCTTTACCCCCTGCTTAAGCCTAAAGTTGGTACTTAAGTTCCTGTGGGAATCTCACTGACAGGAAAAAAGCCACAGGAATGGTAATCATAAAACAGCTATTATTTGAGGAGTGTCCCCTATGTCTCAGATGCTAATGTTATTCTTCATCACTTTCACAGAGATGTTTTTTCCTCATTTTGCAAAGAGGCTCAGAGACGAAGACTACTTTGCCCAAAGTTCTACACTACTAAGTAAAGCCCTTGCATCGGACCCCAGTCTTTCTTACACATACATGCTCTCTCAGTGTCCCTCCAAATAAAATGTTTGGAGAAGAAGTGTTGCATGTGACTCCAAAAGGCCTCTAATGATTGATCTTCAAGTGACAAGATGTTTTTTAATTTCAGAAGTGATGTAAATTCTGCACTATTTCAGGGTACAATAAGAGTCAAAAACACATTCCAGTGTTCTGTGTAATAAACAAGCATAATAAATTATTTCAGAAGAATTAGGATTTCCCCAAACAAAAAAACAACTTTAAGTCCACATGGATATAATTTGGCAGAAATGGGGTGAACCAGTGACTCTTTTTATAAAGTGTCATCCACAAAAATGTGAAGGAAGCTGCCACCTTAAGAAATGAACGTGTTTTGTGGATGGCGGTTAATAAAAAATAAAAATAAGCTATAAAATATAAAAGTAAAACATATATTCCCTTACAATCCCCAAAAGCTCATAACATGCAGCTACAGGGCCAGACAATAACATGACAGGAGGGTAGGTATGCAGCCGGGCAGGACCACAGCTATGAAAGAACAGGTAGGAGGGGCAGCAGGGAGCTGGGGCGGAGAGGATGCCGCCCGGCAGCCGTGGTGGCGGTGGCAGCAACAGGAACACAGTGGCTGCGGCCAGCTGGCAGAAACAGCAGTCACACATTATGAAAGGCAGGGGGGACACCTGGGGAGCAACCCCAGTCCCAGGCTCAGGATTCCAGCAACAGGAAAATAAGGTCTTGTTGCTTCTGGCTGTGAAAACCAGTGGGGGTTGGGGCGGAGGAAGAAACTGCCAGTCTCTCAGCAGAGTCCATTTGCTTAGAGGCCCCTCACCCAGCCTAGAACATCTGCAGACCTACCCACTCTGGGACTCACAATCAGGCCAAGTCGCAAACAGGAAGTGGGTGAAGTGATCGGAACAGTGATGCTTGCTCCCTCTCAGACCCCTCTCCCACACACAGTGCCACAACAAGGTGAAACAGATCACCCCACACTGACGAATACCTAAGGTTCCTCCCCTTACAATGTCAAAAGTGTGACAGCTCTACCTAAGATACAGAGGCAAACACAGGATCCTGTTAAATTCAGGAGACAGAGAAGTGTGGCCCAAAAGAAGGAGCAGCTCAAGATGCCAGTGCGAGAACTAAGCAATAAGGAGACAGCCAGCCTAACAGACACAGAGTTCAAAACACGAGTGATAAAGATGCTCACAGTCTTGACAGACATGCTTGAATATGGCAAACGCATAGAGGAAAAAGTAAATGCTCTGCTAAGTGAAATGAAGGAAAATCTACATGAAACCAATAGTGAAACAAAAGAAGGCAGGGTTCAAATCAATGATTTGGGACATAAGGAAAAAATGAACAAGTCAACCAATACAGAATGAAGAAATAATTGAAAAAAACAAGGAGAGGCTTAGGAACCTCTGAGACAACTTTAAACATGCCAACATCTGAATCATAGGGATGCCAGAAGGAAAAGAGAAAGAGCAAAAAACTGAAAAAATAATGAACGAAAACATCGTAATTTAGCAAAGGAAATACATACAAGCCCAGAACGCACAGAGTCCCAAACAAGCTAGACCCAAAAAGGATCACACCAAGACACATCATAGTTAAAATGCTAAAGGTTAAAGATAAAGAGAAAATCTTAAAAACAGCAAGAGAAAAGCAGAGAATTACCTACCATACAGTCCAATAGGACTGTCAGCTCATTTCTCAAAAGAAACTTTGAAGCCCTGGCTGGTAGCACAGTGGCGAATCCAAAGGTGGCTGGTTCGATTCCCAGCCAGAGCACATAACCAGGTTGGAAGCCAGGTCTCCAGCCAGGTCCATAGCTGGAAGCAGGTGAAAGGCAACCATATATTGATATCTCTCTCTCACCACCTCTCTGCTTCTCTCCCTACCCCTCTCTCTAAAAATAATAATAAATAAAATCTTAAAAAAAAAAAAAAAAAAAAAAAAACTTTGCAGGCAAGAAGAGACTGGCAAGAAGTATTCAAAGTGATGACAAGCAAGGACCTACAACCTAGATGACTCTATTCAGTAAAACTATCATTTAGAATGGAAGGGCAGATAAAGTGCTTCCCAGACAAGGTAAAGCTAAGGGAGTTCATTGTTACCAAGCCATTATTACATGAAGTGTTAAAGGGACACATTTAAGAAAACAAAGAAGATCAAAACTACAAACATTAAAATGACAACAAACTCACAACTACCAACAAATGTATCTTAAAAAAAACAAACAAACAAAAAACTTACCAAACAACCAGAACAGGAACAGAATCATAGATATGGAAGATCATATGGAGGGTTACCAACAGGGAGAGGGGAAGAGGCAACATGGGGGAAAAGGTGCAGGAATCAAGAAGCGTAACTAGTAGGTACAAAATAAATAGGGGAGCATTAAGAATAGTATCGGAAATGGAGAAGCCGAAGAACTTGTATGCTTGACCCATAGACATGAACTAAGAGACTGGGGGCATTGCTGGATGGAAGGGAGGTACCAGGCAGAGGCGGGAAAAGGGGGGAAAAAATGAGACAACTGTAACAGCATAATCAATACAATATACTTTTTTAAGAAAAGAATCAAGTCTCAGTGAGACTTGGTCGGGGAGGGGTGGACGAATAGAGGCTGCACCGCTCTGGCAGGGGTGCCAGGGAGCCAGTGGGCCGCAGAGGGACTTGAGCCCCAAGATAGGCCAGAAAAGCTGTCCCTGTGTTTCTCCCATGGTGGCGTCCCGGGCGTCAGAAACTGTGCGCTAGGCTAGAAATCAGGAGGTTGAGATCTGGCCCCAGGCCGTCTCTGCTTGGGGAGACCATTTTGCACCAGATTCCTTATCTGTAAAACTGGGCTAATGATACCTAGCTTGTCCACTCTGTAGGGCTGCGTCAAGGATCAAATGGGATCATGATGAATTGTAGCCGGGACGGAGAGCCAAGGGCATAAATACCTGGTAACGTAACCTCTGCTTCTATTTTACTTTTCAGCCCCTGGTTTTCTTTGCATTGTGTAAAAACATTTATACTTGCTTGTACATTTTAAGGTAGCTTCCATTCTTTTTGAAATATGGTATGGAATAAATATTAATATACCAAAAAAAAAAACAACAACAAGATGGCCACTTCCAAGAGTCTCTATGTACAAGTCTGACTGCCCAGGCTCTGCGTGGTAAGCAGTGTGAACCCCAGCACCAGGGAGCTGTCCCCAGTGGGAGACTCAGGTGCCCAGGCCCCTGGGAAATGTCCTCTAATGGCCTGAGAAAGTGGAGCGGCAGAGAGCTGATCCTTCAGGGGCTAATGACCTCAGGACTCTGTAAAGTACGATGATGCTACAGATGAACAGGAGGCTCCAGGCTGGGCCCTTTGTAAAGTACGTGACACAAAGCTGGCATCCTTTCAGAAGGCTACCTGCAGGCATTTGTGAGCACAGCAGTCATGGAGGAAAGTCAGGCTGGAATAGGGAAAAGCAAGGATTTTCTCTTCAGGAAGTGCTGCTCTCCCTCCGGCCGCACGTGGCAGCGGCTTGGAAGAAGACGCAGAGACTGCGACCTAATTCTCTGCCTCTTGTGTCAGGGACAGTAAACACCAGCAGGCACAATCGGGGAAACACCGTCAGCCTACATTATGTGCAGGGAATGCCGCAACTCCCAAAACTCTGGGTGATGCAGGACGATCTATTCATTCCCAGCAACAAACATTTAATTACCAAATTAATGCCCCATCCTCGTACCGCATGACGGAAAATTGGCATCATCTTCCAAATGTGGGAAGACAATGGATGTAAGAACATCTTGTGGGTTTTCCTCACAGACTGAACATCAAGGACCCCACAAGGGGTGCTCACACCCATGGACCTGCCACCCAGCCAGCCTTGATCGACAGCATGGAAAGCTCCAAACCTTCATAACTTGCACCCAAGGGTTCCCGGGAGGCGGCGGTTAAGAGTACAGGCTCTGGGACCAGACTGCCTAGGTCCAAGCTGGACTGTGTGACCTTGGGCAGGGTTTTTAACTGTACATGCCTCAGTTTTCTTGTCTGTAAAATGAGGCTCAGGGTACAACGACTCACAGGCTTGCTGTGAGGATTAAACGGAACAATATACGAGGTGCCTAGCAGAGTACGTAGCAAACACTCAGTGACTGATAGAATGAGCCTTTTCTCCCCAACTAGGCTTGGGGACCAGGCAAGGACTCATGTCAGCTAGGACTCTTGCCAGAGAGAGAAAATCTGACTGAGCTTTGCTCCCATGACTGGCAAGTCCAGGGGAACCCACTTCAGGTACAGCTTGATCCAGCAGCCCTGCTGGCACTACCAGGCCCTGGTCTCTCACCCCTCTCCTTCCTCCAGAGGGGCTCCAGTCTCAGGCAAGCTCTTTCCTCATGATGGCAGAATGGCTGCCACAATGTCAGCCTACATCCCCCAGGTTCAAGAACAGGAGGAAAGGATGCAGCAGGTGTCTCAGCAGGTCCTGCACAAACTTGAGAACTCAACCCAACCAGACCACGATGAGCCCCTGGCTCTCCATCTCCCTGGTGACTGACAAGTGAGCACATTGTCATAGATTCGTCAGCCTTTATATCATTCATGGGTGCTAACGTCATCATCTCATTCAAAAGGCCTCACATTCACTGTGCACAATATGAGAGGAGGATACGTTTTCTATCCAGTGGACTGGCGGGCTGTGGAGGGGTCCCTGAATCTCACTGACTCTATACCACATTCTGTCAGTCCCCCAGGGGAGCTGCAGAGACCCTCCCATGCAACGTGATTTCACTGCAGACAGGCGGCTGAGGGACGCTGACAGTCCCCCGAAGATCAAGAAGCTGCGCATTCCAGGACAGTGACGGGGTGAAACTGCTCAAATCACAGGCAGGGCTGCTGGCAAGGAGGGTCTGGCCCGTGTCCGCCAGCTTATCGTGGAAAAGGAAGAGCCTGCTCGGATGGTGCTAAAATAAGAGCTTCCAAAAAAGAATGAGTCCAACATCAGAATGCGATGTCCTCAAATATTTTTGTCAACATCCATCCTCTTTATAATAAGACTCTGGATGTATCTGGTAGTGCTATCTTATGATTTGATTTTTTTGTTTGTTTGTTTTTCATTTTGTATTGTGTGTGTGTTTTTTAAGACACCAAGAGAGTCAATGTTTAACTCTGACTTTGTAGGTACCAGGAGTTAGTATGCAGTTGCAACTTTAAATTAAATTTGGTTAAGTGTGTGGTGTATTTTCCCCAAAGAAATGGGGGGAAGGGTGATCTCATTGAGGTCTTGCTTGACCTGAATTTCCCCAACCCTAATGAAATGAGACAGAACTCATGAACGGACTGGCCTGTCTTGTGTTTCCTCTGCTGAGATGTGTTCATAGCTTCCATTTTTCTATTTTTTTATTCTTATTGATTTCTAAGGGTTTTTTAAAGATTTTTATTTATTTATTATTTTTTAGAGAGGGGAAGGAAGAGAGGCAGAGAGGGAGAGAGACATCAATGTATGGTTGCCTTTCACCTGCCTCCAGCTACGGACCTGGCTGGAGACCTGGCTTGTAACCTGGTTATGTGCCCTGGCTGGGAACCGAACCAACGACCTTTGGGTTCAAAGGCCGGTGCCTTATCCACTGTGCCACCAGCCAGGGCTAATTTGTAGGACTTTTAAAAAATATTCTTGATACTACTCCTCTGTTGCATGTATTGCAAATATCTTCTCCTAGTAGTTATTTATTGACAGCCTCTTTTAACCAACCAGAGCTTTGGTCATGGGATTTTTGTCTGTTTGTGTGTTTGTTTTAGATTCAGTAGGAAATTTCAGCCCCCATTTTACACAGATGTACTTTAAGAGTTGGTTTCCCAGTACCAATTATCTTCAGGTAAGAACTTGGAGGGTTCTGACCCAAACTGCCTTCCTTCAACTCAGTACAAGAAGCTGATAAATTTTTACTCTTTTTTTTTTTTTTCCTTTTAACATTCTTCATCAACACCAGGGAATAAACAGCTTCTTTTCCTGGGGTGGACCAGGTCAGATGTATTTAACAAAATGAGTGTTTCCATTACCGTGATATGGTTTGTCTTAAAATCAGTAACTTCTGTTACTTTCTGTTCCTTCCGGAATTAGAAAACACTCCACTTGCATCATAAAAACAAATTAGGTTAACCATTTCCTTAAAAGAGACCTACAAGAGAATTGATCTTGTCTTTAGTTTCCAGTGTTGAAAATAACATTTATCTTTATGAAAACCCTACAACTACACTGGATTTTATTCACCATCATGCACTCAAAAAAAAAAAATTATTTCTTCATCTACAAGAAAAACTAAATTGGAGCATTACCTCCTACTGTGTAAAGCAATTCATTTCTAACAGAGCAATGGTCTAAGTGTAAAAATAAACCATTGTCATAACGTCTGTGAAGGCCCCCAGAGGAAGAGGAGGCAGTTGCAGCAACATAATTTCTTCCAGTTTGTTAGGGTACAAGCTAATCCATCAACCACGTGAAAGTGAGTATCAACAAGGAGTAAGAAGTGAATGAGCACCAGCCAAAGGAAGTGGGCTCCCGCTGGGCTAACCCTGTTCTCATACCGCCTTTACAACCGGGCTCCTTTTGCGCTGAAATCCCCGCTCTGGCTTTTGGCTCCGGCTTGTCCCAACATGCTACAGCTGCTGGGCCGCGTTCCACAGCAGTGTCCAGAGGCAAAGGAAGGAAGGACAGCAACTCCTCGGGGCTCTTTTCCAGAGTAGGAGCCGGCCCGCCATCTCCCCTTCTCCAACCCCCCGGAGGCCGTCAAGTCATTGGCCATGATCCCATCGCACCTGTGCCTCAGGCTCAGGACCAGTGGGAGGACAGGGAGAGACAGGGGTGGCTTGAACTGATCAAAACGCACCATCTCGACAGGAGTGTACATCCAACCCCTGAAGCCCATGGCTGCCCTATAGCAAGAGAGGGGAGCCCCAACCAGCTGGCTCTGTTGATTGGAGAACCATTCCCTACACCAAAAGGTCGCAGGTTCAGTCCCTGGTCAGGGCACATACCTGGGTTGCAGGTTTGACCCCATTCAAGGCGAGTATGGGAGGCAACTGATCAATATTTCTCTCACACTGATGTTTCTCTCCCTCTCTCTTTCTCTTTCTCCCTTCCTCTCTCTCTAAAATCAATACATGTACCCTCAGGTGAGGATTTTTAAAAAGAATGAAGGGGAATGGCCTTTGGGTAAATAACCCACAGTACCTACCATGGGCAATATAAAATGTCCTCCTCAAAATATATAGTTACTAAATTTAAAATGCCAAGTTGCCCTCGAGACGCTCATAGTCTAATGCAAAGGCTGGCAAAGATTTTTCTGTAAAAGGTGAGATAATAAATAATTTAGGCTTTAAAGGACATTCCTTCCTGCACAATGACTCCTTCTACTTTTGTGGCCCCAAAGCAGCGGCAGAAGGAACATAAATAAATTGGCAGGGTTGCGCTCTGATGAAACATTATTCACAAGACCAGGTGGCGGGCCAGATCTGATCCAAGGGCCAGATCTATTGAACCTCTTGTCTAGTGGAAAGATAAGCGTGTAAACCGAACTCTCACACTGGCCTGCAGACGGATTTTGTTGGCAAACACCAGGCTTCAGCAAGACATTCACCTTCCAATTTGCCTGCAGTCCGCACTCCTCCCTATTGTCTCACACCATGCCACTTTCCATGCCTGCTGCCAGCATTCCTGAGTGAAAAAGATAAAGGCAGTTTCACCCACTTGCTTAATTATGGTATCCTTAGAGACAGACTTTTTGCTACATAAATATCATTAATACCACACAGTGAAACCGTTTGTTCCACTGTGACCCTTGGTAGATGCAGGGACCACAGACACACTCATGCAGTTTAACTAGATTATTGGGGCACCGGCTTTGCCAAGTGTGCCAAGGAGCCCTGTGACGCCTCTTTCTCAGGATGACCAGCAGCTCTGAGTGCCCCAGGACCAGCTCCACGGTAACCCAACCTCTGCTTTCTGCTGACGAGCCTTGCTCCGTGGTTTATGAGCTCAGTGGAATCCCTCAATAGAATTATACCCTTTTATTGAGTCCTGAACCATATATTATCATGAATACTAAACCAGTTAAAATGGTCCATCCCCTCTGCCTTAACATGAGACAAAGCCTTCAGCAATTACCCTCCTCTTCAAAGAATGTGTTTTCTTTGGCATGTCACCTCCAAGCAGGCCACCCCGACTCATGTCAGTGTCTGGGGTCATTTGGACAAGGACCACTGAGAAGCTAAACATCTCCTTTTCTTTTCTTTTTCTTTTTTTTAATTTATGATTTTGTTCACTATTTTCAGAGAGAAGGGCAGGGACAGCGGAAGAAAGGCAGAGAAACATCCAAGTATGGTTGCCTTTCACCTGCCTCCAGCTATGAACCTGGCTGGAAACCTGGCTTACAGCCTGTTTTACAACCTGGTTCTGTGCCCAAACTAGTGACCTTTGGGTCCAAAGGCCAAGGCCTTATCCACTGAGCCACCAGCCAGGGCTCTATCCTTTTCTATAAAGAAAGGATTAGCAAGAAACATGAAAGCATGGGCTCTACTTCACAGGGGATGGTGACACCCCTGAAAAAGACCAGCAGGTCAGTCACCTGCCATCTTCCAATGACGTCAAGTACCTACCTGAGCACGCTGTGCCCCCAGCACGCCAGAGGCTCTCTAGCACTGGTGTCTCCGTCAGTGATTCTAAATAAGGAAACACGCCATTTATTTTCATCCCTTCACTTTCTGCTCAGCATCTGATGTGTCAGATACTATGCAGAGCACTGCGGGTACAGTAGAGAACAGAAAAGGCCAGAATCTGGCCATGTGTGCATGATTGGCCCTCATTGGTGTGGTTCAGTGGGTTGAGCCTCATCCCACAAATTGAAAGGTCACTGGTTCGATTCCTGGTCAGGGCACATGCCTGGGTTGTGGACCAGGTCCCCAGTGAGGGGCATGGGAGAGGCCACCCATCAATGTTTCTCTCTCATGTTGATGTTTCTCTCTCTTTTTCCTTCCCATCTCTCTAAAAAACAAATTAAATCTTTTTTTAAAATAGTTATATAAAAAAATAGCATGATTAAATTGACATTTTAGCTTGAAGGTATTTTCAAATCGCCTAGCTGGCCTTAGTTTAAATGGGGAGTTACTGTTTTTACTGTAGCCTTAGCCATAACAAATGCTTAGTATTTTACCACTTACACCATCACAGACATTAACTCATTGAATTAAAAACTGCATGCCCTGGCTGGTGGCTCAGTGGGTAAGGCGCCAGCCTGTGAACCCGAAGGTCGCTGGTTCGATTCCCAGCCAGGGCACATAACCAGGTTGGTTGCAGGCCAGGTCTCCAGCCAGGTCCATAGCTGGAGGCAGGTGAAAGGCAACCATACATGGACATTTCTTTCCCTCTCTGCCTCTCTCCCTTTCCCCCTCTCTAAAAATAATAAATATTTTTTTAATTAAAAAATAATAATAATAAAAAATAAAAGCATATAACAACCCACAGGCAAACCAGGCACCCTGCGATCCACTGACATCACAGTTTAGGAAGCACAGCCTAGAGATTCAAAAGAACTCCGAGCAAGTCCAGTCTTTACCAGCATCTCTTCTAGAACGTCAACGGGGAGCTAATTCACACCCCAGGCCAGCACGGAACCTCTCGTTTTTCCCCACCACTCTCCTCCTCAGCTCCCAGCCACCCTCACCCGCAGCTCCCCGGCAGCCACCCGCCTCATGCCCAGCCTTGACTGACTGACTCCTCACCACAACCTCCCCCCAGACCACAGCCTATGCTTCTCCACTACCTCACCCGCCATGCCACCCGAGCCCACAGCCCCACGGCCGCTGCGCAGAGAGAGGAGACAAGGCCTGGGACCCCAAACCCTCTACCTATCGAGAGAGATGATCCAGAGGGTCGAGAGCCACGGGCATGAAGACAGGGTGGACGAGATACGCAACAGACATAGGCATCAGGGGGGTGATGGGTGCAGGCATGAGAATCCAATTTTGGGGTCCTACCTCATTTCTTTTCACAGGTTAGTTTTTAAATGTTTCATTATAACGTCCATGGGGCAGAAACGACACCTTGTGCATTGGCACCCCCCACCCTGCAGAGCCAACCTCATGGCCCAGCGGTGGGTCAGAGCCCGCCGGAGACCGAGTCCAGGCTCTATGACCAGGAACTCCCTCCTTGCGTCACTCCAACGTTCCTGAGCTGCAGCCGTCTGGTCTGAATTAAGCTTGGGCGACATCTGTCATGAGTGATTGGCAACGTTTTTCCATCCACTCATCACTCCTAAAAATGGACTCGTTCCCGCTAACAAGAAATCAAGAGACGAAGTCCGCCAGAGCATGGCTGGCCGGCCGCAGCCAGCAAGGACAGCAAGACCCCCTACCATGTTCCATCTGCGAGACTCAATTCTAAAAGACAGAGGGAAGCAGGGGGGGAGCGGGCAGGGGGCCTCTCCAGGAAAAGCTTGGGAAGACCAAGAGGCTGTGCATCTCAGCGAGGACTTCTGGCCTCGAAGGGGCAGAACTATGCCGAATTCTACTCTGTCCTTCCAGCCTCCACCTCCAGACTCCTAGGCTCCCAGACTAGCACAACGGCAGACAGCTTCTTAGCATCTCCATGCGGCATAAGATGTAGACACGTGGGTTGAGTCCTGCAGTGCTGGCACAGAGCTCCTGAGACCCTGCAGATACTCTGAGTGACCGGACTGTCATCAGTCATCACGAGCCCCTTGGACCTTACCTAAGGTGACCCTTGGCAGGCCCCTAGGTAGGTCCAGGGCACAGGCTGGATACCTTGTCACACCTCGCACAGCCCTGACCTCCACAGGACGGAGCTCAGCCATCAATGGCAGTGATTTTATTAACTGTGCCTATTTTTATAAAAACTCTGAAACACAAGGCTGGGGCAGTTTTCAGGCTGGTGAACACCAGGATGAGCTGAAGAGGTGGCACCCAGAGGGCCTGGAAGCCCTGCCCTGCCCCCAGCCTTGACCTACGCATCTTCCATCTAGCTGGTCCTGAATTGTAGCCTCCATAATAAAACTGCCATTGTACGCACAGCACTTCCTACGCTCTGTGAGTCATCCTACTGAATTACCAAACCTGAGAAGGGCAGGGTCACGGGAACCCCCAAATTTGTAGTTGGCCAAGCAGAATGCAGGTAACTTGGGGATCCTATCCATGACAGGTCTCTCAAGTCTGGGCTCTCCTGTGAGAATGAGCCCCCCCACCCCCACCCCACCCCGTGGGCCTGTGCTAACTCTGGGCAGCTCGTGTCTGAAGTGAACTCAGGAGGAGGACAGCTTGGTGCCAGAGTGGAAGAACGGGTGCTGGAGAAAACGACACAGAGACTCTGAAGGTGCTCGTTCGTAACTGGCAAGAGGGTCACATGCAGGTCGCCCACTGGAGAAGCTTGTGGGCTAAAACGTTCTCATTTTAAGCATGTGTGATCGCTTTCATTTCATCCTTCCTAACAGTTTGCAACATTCACTTAGGTCCCTCCTCAAGTAAAAACACATTTTAATGGCCCCTGTCAGGTGCTGTGGAGCAGGTGGTCTCCAACAACTCCTCATGTTACCCCTAAAAGAATTCTGATGCATGAGGTAGGCCCCTGCACATTTTTGGTTGGCATCTAACATGTTTACCACAAGTTTAAATAGTACAAAAGACGCAATTCCCACTGTATTGTAAATATTGGTATATGTTTATGCAACGTATGTATATGTATATACATGTCACATAGGTATATAGACCCGAAACCATCCTGAGTGTTTTGCATGTATTAACTCAGTACATAACTACCTATGAAATAGATACAGCTATCATCCCCATTTTGTAGATGAGGAGATTGAGGCACCAAGAATCTCACAGGCTAACGAGCAGCAATCGTGGGAGAGTTTGGCTCTCCCACGAGAGTTTGGCCCCCGAATCTTCGGGCTGACCCGTGCTGCCTGCCTCCCCGGGGGGTGAGCCCCGAGTCCTTCCACCCTAGGCCCATGTCCCCAGGGGCTCACACTGCCCAGCAACTGCCCTGGTGCCAGTAGGTGCCAGAGGCCACCTGCATCCATCCTCTCTTTTTTTTTTTTAAGATTTTATTTCATTATTTTTAGAAAGAGGGGAAGGGAGAGAGGCAGAGAGGGAGAGAGACATCAATGTATGGTTGTGTTTCACCTGCCTCCAGCCACAGACCTGACTGGAGACCTGGTTTGCAACCTGGTTATGTGCCCTGGCTGGGGAATCGAACCTGCAACCTTTGGGTTCGCAGGCCGGGGCCTTAACCACTGTGCTACCAGCCAGGGCCCTGCATCCATCCTCTTGAAGCCAGACTTAAACTGTCTCTGGTTGCAAGCGAAGACAGGATGGGAGATGCCTTTTCCTGCCCCATTCACTGCCACCACCAGGCCACCTCTCCACAGACTGCGCATGGGTACTCTGTCTCCTGGAGAAGCCATGTTTCATCTGATCAGAAATATGATGTTCTTTGTAAAAATCATTTAAAAATATTATGGGCAGATGACATGGTGAAGTGGGGGCGGGGGGGTTGCTATTTGCAAAAGACTATGTGTAACAATTCCTTTTTGGTACAAACACATGTGTTGACACATGTTTAAACCAGAAGAACATACACCAAGGTGCTAGCAGAGGGTAGTTTTTCCTATTGCTGATTATCCGAGTGTTCTAAATACTGTAAAGTAAATTTGTATTGCTTTGAAATAAGGGGAAAATCGAAGTAATTATTTTTAAAGCAGTGGTTGTTAATAAATTAAGATGCCTGGAATTCTAAGCAGAAGTATTTCTGTGCCTAACCCTACATTAGTGAGTGCTGAGGAGGCAAATTAGGAATAACCCCAAGTATGGCTCAGATGGGTGAAAAGAGGCAGGCAGGGGGACGGAGGCCTGCAGATCACAGGGAGGAATGAATCATGAGTTCTGGGTCTCACTTTGCTGGCTCCTTCTCCTCTCACTCACATGGAAAACAGGGACAGTCTGCCCCCCAAAGCACACGCACTCAGGTCACTGAGTGCAAGAGGGTACAGCCCAAGACAGCCACATCTGTCTGGGTAAGTCAGGGCCAGGAGGAAATTAGTAATCATTAGTATGGATAAAATACTCATTATGCGCCTGGCCCTGGGCTCAGTGCTCTTATTATCCCCATTTTATAGACATGGAAACCGAGGAGTTAGAAAGTTGCCCCAAGTCAGAAAGCCCAGAAGTGTCAGAGTTGCAACTCCGAGCCCAGACAGTCTAATTCCAGAGGCCGTGAAAGGACACCACATCGGAGAAGGCAAGTGAGACTCCCATTCTGGTCTGAGCTGAGAATAAGACCCAATTGTTGGAGTGTGGGGGAGGACGAAAGGGTAAAGGGGGTCAAATATAAACTGATGGAAGGAGACTTTGGGCAAGGCACACACAAGGCCAGCTACAGCTGATGTAGAATTGTACACGTGAAGCCTAGATAACTCTACTAACCAACATCACCCCAATAAATTTAATCAAAGAAAAGAATAAGACTCAGGGAAGCTTTCAGAGCCAAAGTCAGACTGAGAGGAAGAAGTAGCCTTTCTCCCAAAAGCAGAGACACAGAGAAGGCAAAGGATAAAGGCAACAGTGAGAGTAGAGTATGAGGTTTCATGTTGATATTTGTTTTCTTAATTTCTGCTCTCTTCATAGTTTCTATAAATAGAGTGTTGACGTTTCTGTCGCCTGAACAGCAGGGTTGCATGGTGCCTGTGTCCACGTGTGTGTGCCTGGTGTGTGCATGCGGACACGTGTGCCCTGAGTGTGGGGCGGCGCACACATGTGGCTGCAAGTGTGCACGAGCCCCAGGAGCAGCCTTGCCCAGCGGCGCTGCGCACTTGTTTTCCCAGCAGCAACCTGGCCTGGCTCCTCGTTGGAAATTAACAGCCTCCGGGAGCCAGCCCTCCACCCGCCTCCGTGTGGCTGCCGGTGTCCCCTCCTCTGTCCCCACGGACAGAGCCGCTCAGTCTGAGTTGTTGACAAACGGACAGCAAGCGGGGCTGTGGCTGGGGCAGGTGGGTGGGCCTGCCAGCTCGGGGCCCCTCCTTTCTGGTCTGACACTCGCCATTCCTACATTCCTCAGATTTGGCAAAAGAGAAAAGCTTGCTTATTCCACCTTCCCGGCTAATGAACAGGGCAGAAGTGACCAGCACTGTCAGGCAGAGGCCCGGGCGGCCCGAGTGGCCCGGTCACCCAGTCCTCCTTCTGGACGGGCTGCACAACTTACCCCAACTCTGCTGAGCTGGGCGGCTCTGGCGGGACCACAGCCACAGGCTCAAGTCTGTCCCTCAGATGGTGCTGTACTTGACCCCACGGGAAGGCGTCCCACTTTGGGAGGCTTTCCTGGAACCAGGCAAACAGCAGCAAAAAAGCAAGACCTGGCAGAAACTTCTTAGCAAGAGGGCATCTTCCTTGCCTAATCCTAATACTGTCATTAACCCCTGGCACATGGCAGGTCCTAAAGCAGAGCTGTCTGCTGCCTGTCCTTGACTCAAGGCAAGGAGCAAATTGTCCCAGGGCGGCCTGTGGGAGACTCCCCCTTAACGGCACAGCAAGGGTCACCCAGAAAACATGTCCCAAGGACAGTCACCACTGACAGCAGCCTCTTCACAGACTTCGGTCATCTGAAGTCACACCTCCCTCCACACGCCCAGCCCTGGAGGTCCCTGGTCCATCTGTAGAGCCAGAGAGCTCTGGGACCCTTTCCAAATCGAGGGAGCAAGTGTAACAGATGGAGAGAAACTGCAGGAACGGTGCAGACTGAGCCTTCAGGTTCTGTTTTAAAGCATCTAGAAGAAAAGTGTCAGTTCCCCCAGGAGGGATATTGCAGAGTAAGAACAGGCCAGCGGAGGGCCATTCACACCAAAGGGGACAGGGTGGGGCGGATCCTCACAGCGGTGGAAGGAGAGCAGTGTGCACAAGTGAGTGACTGTCAAAAGTGTCACTGAAGACCAAAACCACTCCTCCTCTCCACAGACACCTAATTAGTGTCTGCTCTGCCCCAGGTTTTCTGAACCAAGAAGGAGCCAGAAGCCAGCCAGCTCCCCAAGCAAAGGGTGAATAAGGAGGCCCCTCGGTCTCCCTCTGACCATGCCTGTCCCTGCTTCTCAGAGTTCCAGCACCCCTTACCCTCCCAGGCTTCATCCACCCCTGAGCGTATGGAGGCCCAACCTCCTTGTTTAAGAGATGAAGGACAGAGGATCAGGTCCTGCCCCTCACGAGGGGCAGAGGCAGGACGAGTCCCACATCTCCTGGGCGAGTCCCACGTCTCCTGGGCCTGACTCATTGGTGGCGCCACCTCACATGCCAGGACCCATCCTGAGCTCAAATCTGGAGGCAGAGAATGCTGCCTGCCCTTCGAGCTGTGTTCAACAAGACAGACCCCAAATAGCATCCAGTCATGTGGGGTGCCACCCCACGGTGAAGGTGTAAAATGAGCATGAGTGCTGAACCCCTTATCCATCACATATTCCAAGCTTCCGGCCTCCACGCCAAGCTCTGGGCCACCAGGCTGGCAAGGCCAGGCTTCTTCCCACGGGGACAGTATATGGGGCGGAGAGACTGTGGAAAGGCCCTAAAGGGCTAGCAGAGATCACATGTCCATTTTAGGAGGAATCTAGGGTCACACCTGGATCGGAGAGCCACCGGGCCACTGTGAGAGTTCAGGTGAGAGAGAGGGCAAGGGCCAGATGGAGGGTGAACAGCCAGCCGTGGTGTCTAGAGGTTTCCAGTGACCAAATGTGGTTATCAGCTGGAGGTGACTGATGGTGGGGACCACGGTGCCAAGGGAATGTACGTAAGGCCACTGAACTGTACGCTGAAAATGGTTAGAATAGTAAATTATGTGTTTTGTACATTTTACCACAATCAAAAACTACATGTCTCCCCCTAAGGTTACACTTCTCACTTGTCAAAAGGATAAAAGAGGCGTTAATTCCACTCACTTCTAGGACTCAGATACTATGGAGAATGAAGATGGGTAACATTTGTTGAGGGTGTTTACTAGGTTCATCTATAGTACTGAGTATGTGTATTAGCTCACAACAACCCTACAAGGTAAATACTGTTATTGTGCCCATTTCACAGACAAGAAAACTGAGCAAAGAGAACTTAGGTAACTACCCCATGGATAGTATGGGGCAAAATCTAGGATTTGAACCCAGTCTGACTTCAGAGCCTGCATGTTTACCCACTACACCACACTGCCTCTGTCCACTTAGATGCTAAATATCTAAACAAGAACCCCCCCAAAAAAAATGTCTACTGACCAATAAGCCCCCTTCCTCAGTAATTTGGCTTACCAGAGGACAGAAACGCAGGCAGCTAGCTGAATATTTTTTCCATTTTCACCCAGATGTTTGGCATCACACAAACAAGACGGGGTGCCCGAGATGGGGAGCCACTCCGGAATTATAACTGTGCCACCAATAGAAGCCGTGTCTTAATGCAAGGCTGTCATTTCATGAATTAACAGCCTACCCAAAAATGTCTGCCTGGCCTCCTTGGGCACTGGATTTTCGTGGATCCATTTCTGACAGCCTCCTGCTTAAATCAGTTGGGGTCCAAGCAGCAGTTAGCAGACATCCTGCCCATTTCTAGCCCTCCATCCAGTATTAGCTAAAGTCACAGCAGATTTTTTTTTTTTACATCACAAATAACAAAAGCCATGCATATTTTAACTTCATCGCTGGGATTAGAGTAAATACATAATTTTGGCAAATTACTCAGAATTACGGGCTAGCAGCATCTGGTTCAGATATCCTCAAGTAAAATTATTGGCATGGTCTCCGCCGCATTTTTTAATTTTAACCAAAATGTTCTCAGAAACATGTGTTTTCTGTCCTGTTGGCATGTGATCAGTTTCAGAGGGCCTCGGGGTTCTAAACAGGGGTTTCAGAAATGAGCTGTCGTACCTGGGCCCCGCCCGGTGCCGGGCTGGCACCGCTTTCTGCGGCCGCCTCCGGCTCTCCGGCCGAGAGGGCCCGCAGGTACCGCGCGTCCGCCTTCCTCAGCCTTCGTTCTCCTTCCAAATTACAGAGCTCGCTTGTATGTCAAGTCCAATATAGCCTCCTTAGCAGTTTTCCTTTCCTCCTTATTCCACATCAAGAGTCCCCAATGGCTTTTCTAAATACTTGTTTTAAAAATATCACCGTTTCCTGCTGCTTCAAATTCTGAAGGGCTGTGCAGGATTTGAGACTCTTATAAATCCCTCAAATGGTTCATATTTTATCAACAAAGTGTGCTTTTTTTTTTTTTTTTTTTCCTGTAAGTCCTAAGTATATAACTCCCCATCAGAGACATTCCTCCCCTCACCCACCAATTTCTTTTTTTCATAAAAACGACAAAATACAAGGAATTTTTGCCATTTCCAAGTCATTTGTAATGTGCCCCTTGGACTCATTAACTGCGCCCCGCCCACCCACACGGGTGCTGTTTTTGGGTGAAAGGGAAAGCAGGAGGGCTGTCAATGACCCACTGGCCCAGCAGAGGTCAAGCAGGGTTATAGAGAAGGTCATTCAAAGAAAATTCCAACAAGGCCTTGACTTTGGTGAATCCTGAAAAGCTCCCGAGTTTAAGGCTGAGCCTTCTTGACTGAACGTCCACTGTCACACCATCGATGCCAGGTCACAGAGGAACAAGGCCACGGGGACCATGGAAGGCGTCGGCGGGCATGGAGGAGGCTGGCTGCCGGCCCTGGAGCACCACTGTCCCACGCTCGACTCAGCTGTCTGCGTTCAGATACCCAAGGGGTGGCCCCTTGGGAAGCCAAGCCCAGCATGACACTGGACCACAAGCAAGATGCAGTTCGAAGCAACAAAATCGAGCCGTGACCACTGGGCAAAAGCCATCAGGAAGCTCAGGAGCTTCAGGTCTTCCCGGCTCTGTCCGAACTTGTATCTGGAAACCACGCTGGGTGGGGAAGACAGAACAAGGGAAAGAAATGCAGTCTGGGTCTTTCTTAGAGCCTTGGGCCTCAGGCACATAAAGAATAAATCAGCTCTTTGAAGTAAGACCTTGTTTCTCTCCCTCTTTTGCTCCCTCCATCCCCCTCTCTCTAAAAATAAACCAACAAAAATTTCAATCACCGTATTGCTGTTGCCCTGTACCTACAGAAGGGATACCCACTGCTGTGCAAGGACCAGATGTAGCTCCTGCACTTGTCCATGCGGCCAGCACCTCGGGGCTCCATGGACAAACTGCCTTCGCTCCAACCCGGGGTGCTTGGTGGGAAAGGCAAAGGGGTGACACCGGCAGAGGTCACCATCGTTAGCATGGCCTGTGTCCAGGAGGTTCTGGTAAGCAAACCAGCCCCAGCAAGTTCTCTAAAGTGACACGGCCAGAGAAAAACTGGGCAAATGGGGCTGGGTGCTGGTCCCAAGCTGGCCACGATCGGAAATCTGCACGAGCAGATTTTGTGCACCACGCGAGGTTTATCTTTGACCGTACTTATGGAAACATTATTCAAGAACATTGTGAACGCCCGAAAATAAATCGTTAAAAATACCACTTGGACGACATGCACATGCGAATGAAAGATTTCTCTCTCTCTACTACAGCAGTCCATTAAGGCGTTTTTAAAAAGCCAGTGTGGTAGTTCACGGCACACCGGAACCTACAAATCAGCCGGTCCCCAGGTACCACCCACGCAGCTTCCCTGGAAGAAGCCCACCCCAAACTCGCTGTCCGGATGGAGCCACTTCAACCAAGGTGACAGGAGGTGCAGCTCACCTCCTGAGGAGCTAACGGTGCCTAAAGCCCAGGAGGTCTGGGTTCTTGCTCAGACTGGAGTGCAGGTCAGAGAAGAGCCACGGCTACCACCCTGTCCGTAACCACTGCTGCCCGCAGGTGCCAAGCACTGAGCAAAGGATTTGGACACACTATGCCACTCAGTCCTGAAACAACTCTTGCCAAGTACACAGTGCTATCCCTGGACCCCGGCGGAGCAGACAGGAGCTCAGAGAGGCAAAGTAACCTGGCCGCTGTCACACAGCTAATCCAAGTCAAGACAGATTTGAGCCCCATGGCATCTAAACCCAAAGCCACTCCCCTCCCCATCTCCCCAGAAGCTGCGCCCCCTCTCACACTCCACGGATGAGCTCTCCTTGCCCTTCTTCATCTCCACCATCAGCTAGCTGACATCAAAGGCCAGGATCTTCCTTTTTGCCGTCTCTCCTAAATGCCCACCACGGCTGGGCCCACAGTGAAGGTCATGGTCTTGGTTCCCTCCCCACACACAAACCCTGTCCCGCCCCGCCCCGCCCCATCCCACCCCCTTGTGCTGCTTGCAAGCGGGGCCTCCCCTCTGGCCAGCCTCTGCCTTCCCCGCCTCCCCCCACCCCCGCCAAGGGTAGGGGGGGGCAGTTGTTTTCTCCTCTTTTATTTTTTCCTCATCAATCACCAGCTTCTTGCTTTGATTTGATGTGCCTAATTTATCTGTTACCCACTTGCTTTAGTTTGTAACCTTGCCAAAAAACAAGGAGACTCTGAAAATAGTCTTTAACTTTCTTTTAGATTATAATCTTACCTTTGTTCTTTCTTGTTTCTTTCCTGAGGTCTTTTAGTTGATTCTTTTTCTTTTCTCTCTTCCTACTTCTTAGGACTTTCTCAAGGTTTTAAGGTCTCAGAAAAACATTTAAATATATACATGTGTGTATATGTATGTACATATATACATACGTGTATGTATATATATTATATGCATACACATGCACATACAGAGATTACTCTAGCCATCAGGCTAAGTTCACTTTGATCAGCATCAAAATGACAGTGTTTTGCAACATGATCTGTAAACCTTCTTGTTCACAGGTGGGGGTGGTGAACGGGGCCAGGACTTTCAGAACAACCATCAAACGCAAACTTGGGAATGTGAACGCCCAGGTCCACAGCTTGCCTTGGACAAGAATCTCTGAGCTTAAGGTTTTCACCAGTAAAATGGGAACAATCATTGGATCCCCTCGAGAGACCACAGAGAGGTTGAAAGAAGCAATTTTACACGAATGCACCTTTGGGCCCTGAGTAATTTCAGCACAAAGCAGTGCGAGATCAGAGACAACCAGAAGTGCCACAAGAGGTAGGAGGACACCTGTTGAATTATCCACTGGCCATCATACCCTTTACACTCACCATCCTCCCCCCAAGCAGGGCTTGCCCTCCATAAGTACCAACACTGCTAACAGAACTCAGGGGCGTTTTATCCAACAGCCTCACAGACACATACGCGCACACACGTCAATGAATGAATGTCAGAGTGGACTGGTGCTCTAGATTGAACGTGTCCCCTTCCAAAGTCATATGTGAAACTAATCCCAGCGTGATGGTTTTTAGAAATGGGTCTTCAGGAGGTAATTGCCGTCAGAGAGGTTCCGAGGGTGGAGCCCTCACTGATTAGAGCCCCTGTAGAGAGAGAAGCAGGTGCCAAGATTGCCCCTCCTCTCCCTCTCCGTCTGGGCACGCTCCAAGGCAGGCAGTGTGGCCGTGTACCCAAGAAGCAGGCTTTCACGGGGGGCCCAATCATGCTAGACAGAGCCCCTGTCTCACACGTCCGGCCTCCAGCACGGTTTGCTGTCTAAGCCACCCAGTCAGTGGTGCTCTGGGATAGTGGCCCTGACACCTGCAGACAATTAAGTTCTAAAGTCCTCACAGTAAAAATGTGAATGGTCAAAACTCACCTTAAAAATCCTACATTAAAAAAAAATCCTATATGCCATGTGCTAAACACAGTATCCACGTTGTGCGTCCAGTGCAATGGTTCTCATCCACACTGGATTTTGAGAAGCACTGGGCGCCATGTAAGGGAAGAATAAACAGTCATGACCGTGTCTCTCACTCAGACTGCCCACTTTAAAACAAGCATCGACCCTGTGCGGTGAGCCTGTGTGGGCAAGTGCATGAGGAAAGGGTTGTGCATGGATGGGGATTCCAAGTGACTCCACAGTGACTTGCCTTCAGGAGTTTACGGAATTTTTGTTTCCACATCTTCCCTCTGTAACCTTAGCCCCAGGACACTAGGAAAAAATTACCATCACCATTTACTGTTGGGCTCTACTAAGCCTTTTTATTTTTATGAATAATTTATGGAGCAATAAAGGAATCATTTTTAAATCTTATTAGAGAAGTTAATAATTTAGCCCTGGCTGGTGTGGCTCAGGGGACTGAGCATTGGCCTATGAACCAAAAAGTTGCTGGTTCGATTCCCGGTCAGGGCAACATGCCTGGGTTGTGGGCTGGATCCCCAGTGGGGGAACAGTGAGAGGCAACTGGTTGCTGTTTCTCTCCCTCTTTTTCTCCTTCCCTCCCCTCTCTCCAAAACTAAAGAATTTTTTTAATCTTTTTTTTTTTTTTAAGAAAATTTACTAATTTAAACATAGCAAATTCACATTCCCTATTTCCAAGGCTTTGAAGCCAAAATGACCAGCGTTCTCTGAGGGCAGGTTACTGTTCATCACCATCATGAACAAGCGGTCTGTCTCATAAATACCAATTCCAGATTTCAGGTGAATCTCCAGGGAATTCTGGGTCTTCTTCCACTTGCATCATGGAACTAGCTCCTTTTGAAACCTTCGATGACTCACAATTTGGTTAAAGAGAAGATGGTCAACTTTTCTCCATCATTGCAAAGCATTTTCATTTTTTAATTTACTAACACCAGGAACAGTAATTAGTGCGGTAATTTTGTTTTTATTTCTGTATCACCTATTTCCTCTCAATCACCCTTGTAAACACATCTGACTTCATCCAGAGAAAAAAGAATGCTGGCCCAATTTCTTGAGCAAAACAGGATGGTCCAGGGTGTTGCCAAAAATATATGAAGTGATAAAGCCCTTCCTGTTGAATGGCTACCTGCATGAAAATACTCTATTTCCTTTTTTTCTCCTCAGAAATACATCATTGATTCATCAACTCTAGAGATCTTGAGAAAATCCCTCCAGATCATTGTCTTGTGAGACTCCCCATCAGACTTTGCTTATGAAATCAATTTTTCTCTTATCATTGGAGTCAACACTGCTGCTGCCTCTCCTGATCTGCTGACCTACTGTAAAACATTTTCCTTTGTCATTCTCTCCTCTTTCCCACTCGGTGCCGGGAAGGAGGCTTCTGGCTTCTCAGCTGTCTTGCGTGAAAGTGGTAATAAAGCTACAAAGATGGTGTCTTGTATCTTCCTTGACAGATTCTCCAAAACTGCTTTGACCCTCAGCGATGAAACAGTCAGCCGGACGGGGGTGCCATCCTACCATTCCATCCCCTGATGCATCATCCCTCCATTTCTTCTTCCTTTCATGTTCTTTAGCATAATTGGCAATAATTGATGAGTGATGAGACAGTTCCTAGTATGATCACGTAGAAGCTGTTTCATGTTAGAAAAATAAGATCCCTGGAACCCAACGAATGATCTTAGATTTACAAATGGTTCCAATGGTCCCGTGCCGCAAAGTCAAGATAGAGTGTTGTTCTCTTTTTGTTTAGAAAGGAAATGCTCTCTTTGATCTTTGGAAGAGTTCTTTTTAAAAAGAAGTAATAGAAGTTATAAAACTTCAACCTTTACAACTAGTTAGAACTTCTCAGAAACAAACGAACGAACAAAAAAGCCCACTAAGATTTGGTTCGGTGGACCCTGATTGTACACGAATGATTAAATCACACTCATAGGTTTGGGCGTTTCATGAAGATTTTCAAAATCTGGCTCCCTGGGAAACTGCCCCACACAAAGGTTGTTCCTTCATCCACCTGAAATCCAGCAGTTCTCCGACCAAATGTGAAATGCAGCCACAGAGAAGCTGTGTCATACTCCAGCAGCAGAGCCCACCTCCGGGTTCCACCAGCACCTCATGGGGACCAGGCAGCCCTTGCCGGGACATTTCCCTCCTGGGCCCCACCCCCACACAGAGAGGAAGCAAGACTTACGCCCAAGGCAAACGAAGAGGACTCCTGGAATACCCTTCAGGCTTCCAAGCAAGGAAGGAAGACAAACTTCAGGTCACAATCAGACCCCTTACATCTATCTACAGCTGTTCCGTTCTTTCCAGTAAACGAATTTATGTGAGGGAGAGATTGCTCCTACTCTCCTGGGTATTTTTCTTTTTCTTTTTCAGTTTTTGTGTTTTTGGTCAATCCAGGGGTACAGTTTGACTATTAATCTATGACACGGATGCAATGTCCAATTCACAAAACTGGTGTGTTCCTAAACTTTGGGAATCAGTCGTTTGGGGAAACTTAGATTATTCCTCCAACAGGCTATATGTATTATGAATGATGGTGAGGTTTTCCAGGTCAGCCCAACAGAAACCTCCTGACCTCATAATGTGGTTGAAGCCCTGCATTTTTAAAGTAATAATCAGTAGAAAGCTATTTCGTTGCAGCACTAAGAAGCATGCTCACATATTGAAGACAGATTCTCCTTCGTCCTGAATTCTATTCAATGAAACCACCAGTTTAATGAAAGGAGATAAAGGGAAGAGGTGGGGACTTCTTAGGGAGAGAATCTGGAGCCCGCAGCAGTGCTATCTTGTCTTTTCCTGTGCCACTGTGATGCCTTTTTTCAGTTCCCCACGGCATCATGCAACGGAGCCATGATGAGGGTGGATTCGGGGCTCATGTGGGAAGGTAGCAAAGACTGGCGGGGAAAAGCAAAAAGTCTGAAAGGGATTTTCCAGGCAGGTGATTAAATTCTGCTATTTTGAGATGGTTGCCTAAATCAGCATTAACGAATGTGCTAAGGGAACTGAGAAGGCAGGAGACTACACAGTTAGTGCCCCAGGCCGGGGAGTCAGGCCGAGTCCCCGTTTGGTCAGACAGTTCCTTCTCCGACCATAAGGTGGTGCCATCAGCCCAGACAGTCACCCCAAGGGGGCAGGGCCTACAACCGCAGGAACTCTCCACGTGGAAGCCACGTTTCTCACCCAGGCTCTGGAACTCACAGAGCTACAAGGGACTCAGCCTCCACATCACTGCTCATCACCCAGCTGCTGCCCACCCAACCGCTCTCATCTGAGCAAGGATACCTGGGCACCTGCAGCATGACCCACATCAAGCAAAGGGTTCAGCTAAAGACTCCCCGTTCCTCTCGTCTGTATGCTTCCCAGCGTCTGCCCCGGGCTCCGCACGTTGCCTAATTCGGCCGGGAACCCAGTCTAAGAGCACCCTGGAGTCTCATTCTCATGTGCCCTCACAACGAGAAGGCAAGGACTTCTATGGCTTGCACAGATCTGTCACAAAGGCCTTGACTACAGCACCTTGGGTGCCCTGGCCAGCTCTTATCTCCCAGATGCAAACCAAATGGAACAGCCGGATGACTCCAGGCACAAGAACCCCACCCCGCTGGTCCTCCCTCCATGGGGCCCCTCTCTTTTCCTCACCCCTTCTCATCAACATCCTCTTGCTTTCCGAAGCCCAACAGCTACTCAAGATATGTTTAAATGGTGGGTCAGAGTTAGAAAGTAGAATGTGGGTTCCACGCATCAACCACAGAAGTCCTGGGGAGTCGAGAGGCAGGCCAGCCTCACCCTTTCTATGGCCAGTTGGGTCTTAAACTGAGAGGGTGAGCCAAGCGGGCTTCCCAGGGTAACCAGCACCAGCTGGTGTAACCTTGCTCTTCCCAAGTCTCAGTTCTCATCGAGGGAGGACACCAAAGCCACAAGCAAGCTCAGTGTGTGGCACAGTGTCTGCTCTCAATCCGTGTTAGCTTGACAATCATAACAATGTGACTATTATTTCTGTCCCCTCTCCACCCCCACTCTCAGCAGGCACCATCAGCGAACCCAGACCTGAGTTATAAACAGATACAGCTGAAAGAATGAGGAGGGGAGGTCACAACCGAGTCACTGAGCTCCGCTCTCCAATCTTGGCCCAGCACCTGGCCTGTGGCCTAGACTGGGAATCCCAGCAAACTACCTTCTGATTCTGCAGAACTTGCTCTGTCTTGCTGGGACTGACCGAGTGCGTCTTCCCCTCCAGGTACCAAGCCCTGGCCATGTCGCCTGGAGAGAAAACCTTCAAGAACTGGTGCCTACACTTGCAACATCTCAGAATCTAGCCACCATTTGTCTTTTACTTCTAAAGGGGCCATTGGCTGGAGGCGGGGGACCCACATGCCCCCTGGGAGGCTGGAGCAAGTAGCCTCAAGATGAATTTTTAAATTATGCAGGTCCTCTGAGGGCAGCCCAGGGCCTCATGGTGGCAAAAGGCTGAACCATGGAGCCAAAGATCACGAGGAAGCAGGAGCCCGCAGACCTCCCTCCTCCCTGCTGCCCGCAGCACCTTCTTTCAAGGACACTCAAGTGTCTGCCTGCAGCAAAGGTGGCCTGGCTCCCACAGGCTGGACCTCTCCTATTTCTGCTGCTCAAAGAACCAGGTGACCAGATGCCTTTTTAATGCCAGTATTGCTCATGTTCCCACCTATGAAACAGGCTCCACTGTGAAAAAGCCTACCCAAGAAATTCAGGGGCTTATGATGTTGGTGAGAGGCCAGAGTGCTGCTGTTTGTTTGTCAGGTTTTCTTTTAAGGATTTACAGGAGTTGGTTTTCCCTGAGCCCATAAAGGAAGCCAAGTTCACTCTGCAAACAAAAGCAGGTTGGGAAATGCAAACCACCTGTTTTAATGTCTTGTACCCCACCTGTTCCCACAAAAGATCTGAGGCTGCCTGCAGTAATTGCCAGTGGAAACATGGGCGTGAGAGGTCAGCTCCTCGCCACGCTGCAGATGCAGACCTTCAAAGTGACCACTTATTGGGGCCCTGAAAGTCGGGCAGGAATGGTGGACAGCGGCCCCCTGTCCTGCAACCCAGAGGAGAGCCCACTTGGGAGGTACCTTCCCCAACCCATCCTCTTCTCCCTCTCAATTCAGGGCAGATGGACGCGTGGAACAGCACGGCCAACGGCGGCTGCCCAGGCCCGCGGCCGAGTACAGCAGAACCCTGGGAGGGCAGCCCTCTTGAAAGCCCAAAGGCAGCCAGAGGATGACCTGGCTCGCGCATCCATCCCTGCACCCCCTCCCTCAACTTTGTCACATGGCGACCCCTACTAGGCTCGCAGGGCGTCGCGCCAGAGTCCCTAGGCCGAGTCACCGCAGGCAGCAGGTGGTGGCACCTCCCTGCGTGTTACCCCAGAGGGCCCGGCCTGGGGGCGGGGCGGGTCATGGGTGCGAACTGGTACCCGGGCTCACCTGTTCTCCGGCAGGGGTGGAGATAGCGACCTCCCCCAGCCCCGCGGGCCCCCAGAGCTGCGCCCGGGGCTGACGGCGCCCGGAGCAGCCCGTCCCGCCGGCCGCAGACGTGAGCGTGCACACGTACGCACACAGCGGGGAAGAGAGGCTGCGAGCGGCGCCCAACTTCCCCGCTGCCTCGCGCGAGCAAGCAGGGGGCGGCTGGGGGAGGGGCGCCCGCCCTGGCGAGCGTGGGGAGGGAGCTCCAGGGAGAACGTGTTCGGGTTTTGTGGGGGGAGGGGTGGTTAACCATTTCCATCAGAGGACTGGAGCGTAAAGGGAGCCAGGGTGGGGCGGGGGAGCAGCACTTGGGGGAGACGGAAGAGTGCGTTAGGAGACACGTGAAGTTGCCTTTCAAGCGCCGGCCTCCTGCACAATCGGTGCCCTGCGGTGGGCAGACTCGGGGCTGCCTGGGCCTCCCTGCACCCGCCTGGAGATGATGCGAGTCCAGTCGGTCACCTGGGTCCCTGCTGCCTGGCCCGAAATCGTCAGCACTGGGGGAGGGGAGAAACTGGCACGCTAGGTGTTGTACAGCCCACCGCAGCGGGGCAAAAGGGGGAGTGGGCAGTTGCTCGGGTCAAGTCCCAAGTCTGGTGCTTCTGCACACAGTCGGAGGGTTTCTTTAATGCACAGCGTCACACCGCCAGGGACTCCCATCTGAGCTCAGCGAGCCCTCGGCATCACCGGGTCCACCGAACTCCTTCACTCTACCGGGGCCTCGGAGCCGGGAGACTCGCTGAATTCCAAATGGCGGAAAGAGGAAACTTTCCAGGTTCGGTGTGGGTGTGATGCGATCCAGGGACCCTGGAGGAGCGGTCCCCGCGCCGACCTTGCCCTCCGGCCTTTCTGTAGCTGCAACGGGGCTGCAACTCGCTTTTGTTTTTGAGCCAGTTCGGCCATTGCCCCGGAGCCCCCGCACACGCACGCGCATCCTCGGCAGCGCTCCACACGCACGCAAACCGGTGCGCGCCGCCAGGTCGGCAACTTCGCCGGGCGCTCCCAGCGGAGCTCGGCTTCCTCCCGTAGTAGTTAGGCGCAGGCCCCGCCCCCGACCGCGTTGTCAAACGGGCTGGGGTCTCCGATTGGTCCAGCCTCCGGGACAACACCTGCTCGACTCCTTCATTCAAGTGACACCAGAGCTTCCAGGGATATTTGAGGCACCATCCCTGCCACTGCCGGGCACTCGCGGCGCTGCTAACAGCCTGGTCACATGCTCTCCGGAGAGCTACGGGAGGGCGCTGGGTAACCTCTATCCAGCCTCGGCCGCGAGGAGGAGGGAGAAGGCGAGCGAGGAGGAAGAGTGGGAGGCGGAGGGGAAGCCACTAAAGAGGCGGAAGAGGAGGGGAGCACAGATTCCAGGTCTCCCGGCAGGAGGTTTACACCAAGGACCATGTGTGCCGAGCGGCTGGGCCAGTTCGTGACCCTGGCTTTGGTGTTGGCCACCTTCAACCCGGCGCAGGGAACCGACGCTACCAACCCGCCGGAGGGTTCTCAAGACAGGGGCTTCCAGCAGAAAGGCCGCCTGTCCCTGCAGAACACAGGTAAGTTCCTGCGCCCCCAGGGCCGGGGAGCTGCTGGGAGATGACACCCGGCACCTACATAGGGCTCCCTGGGCGCCTCGCCCAGAACTGGGTGTCCCACCTCGGGGCGCGCAAACTCTTGGGGTGGCACAGGGTAGGCAAAGAAGAGCGTGGGGCCAGGCGAGGTCTGCACCCGGCTCCGCGCGCCCGGAATCCGCACGTGCCGGCTGGGTGATGAAATAGCTTGGAACAGGACTTGTTGCTGCCCTCCCCTGGGTCGAGGGTAAATTAGGCGGCGCCTGCAGAGGCCAGTGCGACCCCGAGCTCCCCTTGTTCAGTGCAAAGCTTCCTGCCCCATCCTGGCTGCCCGGTGGGCGGCGATGAGGGTCTGGGCGCTGGGCTGCACCCTGCACCAGGGAGAACTTACTTTCACATCGGGCAGGACTTGGCAGGACCGCTTCTCCCCCTCCTCAAAAGATGCCCCACAACTGAGAACTTTGTAGGGGAGACACCGCCGCGTGGGGAACTTCCCACTGTGGGTGGGGGCTTGCTTTCAGACAGGGGATACCAGTGGCACAAAGCGTGCCTCTGCGATGCTGCCACAGTCCCCTCCTCCGGGGCAGGTCGGCAAGCCAGGAAATGGTGACAGAGCCCCAACTGGGTCCCGCCACTGCTCAACCGCCGCTCTGCTCACCGGCAAGCTGCCGAGCCAGGAGTGCAGGGTGCGGGGCTGGCCCTTTTCCCAGCTCGGGGGAGAGAAAGAAAACCTGCCTACAGCTCCTTGGCTCTAGGCAGCGGTTCTCCCTTCCTTCAGGGGACCTGAGAGCCCTGCAGCGTGGAGCGTGCGCTCTCGTCAGGAGCAAAAATGCACAAGTACCCATCAGGGGTTCCCGAGCAGGAGAATCACGGCCCTGCTAGCCCCAGCGCGCTGGGGCCACACATGGGATCCCATCAGAACCCCCCACCTCCACGCGAGTGCCCTGGTACAGGTCCAAGTCCAGGTCCATGTCACGCTCCTCCTAGGACCCTTGCCCTCCCTTCCCCCTCTCCTGCTCTTTCCCTAAGAACTGAACGTAATCCTCAGTGATTGGTGACCCTCAACAAACACACATCCCTCATTCTCTCTGTAGCTTAAAGTTGAATATGGATTATCTGCCCTGACGCAGCCCTTATTCCAAAATATACTTTTCTGATGTAATTTTGTGGTTGGCTGAAGTCAGGGAATTGGGTGGGGGGGAGGGAAGGAAAAGAGGCTTTGCACCACTGGACACGGCAGCTTGACAGTTAACTCCCTCACTCCATCCTTTCAGACAGACGAATTAGGGCCACATTCTGTGACGGAGGGCAGCAAACTCCGGGGGGCGGGAATTCTAGGGGATTAAGTGACAGCTCACACCGGATCTCTATTTAAAAGGAACCTCTGACTGCGAAGGTCCCGGGTCTGCAGGCTAGCCCCCATCTGACTGGGTCCCGTGCCTGCCCAGGCACCTTCCCCTAGCCTGGTCTTTTTAATGCAGATGGTTTGGAAGTGCTGCCTTAAGAGGAATTTTGTTATGTGTTTTAGGTGTTGAATCACAAAGCTGAATTGAAACTGCTTTTTGGACGCTCTCATTTGGGGGTCAGGAAGGAAATGGCTGTGATTTCATAGCAGCAACTTCAAGTTCCAAGCAGAGAAGCGCATTTCATTGACGGCCTACAGGCGGGAGGGGCTAGCTAATCATTTCAAATCTTATTTTTGTCTGTGGGTTTCAAAAGCTGAATTATCTTCTGTTCTCAGGCTAAGAATGCCCACAGACACTTTCATAAGTTGTGAAGGGTGGAAAATCAGGTGCTAGGACCTGACTTCCGGTTGTGATTTCTGTAACATAGGTTTGGCTCATTTTTTACAAATATTTACACACAGGGCTAGTTATTATAAGTAGATTAAATAATGATATTTTCTTTCCTTACCTTTTTAGATCCTGAAATAGTCCTTCTAACTTTTCCCCCTTACATTCTCTTTTGGTCGTTACTTTTTTTTTTTTTTTAGATTATTTTTTAGAGAGAGGGGAAGGGAGAGAGACAAAGAGGGAGAGAGACATCCATGTATGGTTGCCTTTCACCTGCCTCCAGCTACAGACCTGGCTGAAGAGCTGGCTTGCAACCTAGTTACGTGCCCTGGCTGGGGAATCGAACCTGAATTCGCAGCCCGCCTCCTTACCCACTATGCCACCAGCCAGGGCTGGTCATTACTTTTAATTCAACTAAGCCCTCCCCACTCCCCAGCACCACTGAGAATTTTGTATACATTTGTGTATAATTCTCATTTTAGCGGAAATCCAGCACTGTTTGGTCAACGCTGGCGATGTCGGATGTGGCGTGTTTGAATGTTTTGAGAACAACTCTTGTGAAATTCAGGGCTTACACGGGATTTGCATGACTTTTCTGCACAACGCTGGAAAATTTGATTCCCAGGTAAACACCATCCCAATCACAAAGAGTGGTTGGAGTCGGTGGGGCATGGTTGAAATGTTCACTGGAAAGCCTTGGTAACAGACCTCCTTAGCTGGTCATTAGAGTATGTAGTGGCACTTGCAAGGCACATTCTAGGTATTGAGCATGAAGCCAGGGTCCCCGACTACAGCCTAGAGCTTTCATGTGGGCTAAATTCTTCCCTGTTTTTAAGCTGTGTCTACACTGGCCCAGGGGATTGGAGGCCAAGTTGAATAATGACCTGAGGGTACTTGGCCAAGACAAAGGTCATGATAAACATCTTGTAAGGAAGCACACTATGTCTGGCCACCCAGATGCTGGTCCACCAGGGCTATCACGCAGGAACATGACGTTGAGGGTTAAGGTCAGAGACTCCAATTACACATTCCAAGAGCTAGTGTCACCTACTAGGCAAGAACAAAGGAGACACAAGGTTCGGAGAAATGTACCTTCTCCTGGTGGGTGTGTGAGCAGCCAACATGAACAGAGGCCTCCTGAGAGCCTGGCTTCTCTTCCTCCAAAGGGGCAGACCCCTCCCTCCCAGCCTGCAGAGTCAAAACCATCAATGAGTCTGGCACATCTGCAATTTTCTTTTGCTCTACATAATAAATATAGTCAGGGCCTGACCCACTTTGGTTGTGCCAGGGGCCCAGGGGCAAAGCCCAGTAGCTGGGCAGGACAGAAGAAAACCCAACAAGCCATTTTCTGGCTGCCATGTTGACCAACCACATACGTGTCAGCTGGCACGAGGCTCACCTTCATGTCCACCCTCCCCCCGCTCCCAGCCTATATATGCTCCATGAAGCCCCCTGTTATTCTCTCCCATTACCTTCCTCCCCCATTTCACTGGGAAACAAGGGCAACCTTTGCATAAGGCCAGCAGCTTAGGCATGGTTTACAAATGTCATCGGCCACCAGCCACTGACATCCTGTAGACAGCCTGACACAAAGCAGTGCCTGGGAACCAGGAAGGGATGCGGCAGGGCTGGCAGCCTCCCCTGCAGAGGATGTGGGGTGGCAGGAGGGGAAACAGAAACCGGCGAAGGAAAGACGCTGCACGTTTGAACTCCTTGGGACTGGAGCACAGCGTCCCTTCTGGGCGAACTGGAATTAGGAAATCCGGAGGAAAGACGTGTGCTTCAGGGTGACCCCGCACGCAGGGTGTCCGGGAGGAGCACCAGGCTCAGACTGCCACTGCCCACGCGCGGAACCGAACCTTCTCTCTTGTCCGCAACCACGGGAAGTGTGTTCTCAAGTCAGAAGCAGCCCTTACATTTCTCAGTGCGTAACTACTCCGTAAACCAGCCCAGGCTGCCCTCCATCCTCTTCAGCTCCCACTGGAGAGTTGAGCAGAGAGGGCCCCGGGGAGATGGTTTTCAGGGCCCAGACACCATCTCTAGACATTCCAATCGCCTTCTAAAGGAAAGAACCGAAATAAACATGCTGGCTGGTGTCCCACTCCCGACCTAAACCCCTTCACTCGCTAGCTTCGTTCCTTCTGGGCCTCTAAAAACAGGAGTGACCCCTCCAAGGACAGCTCGTTCCTATAGTGACGGGGGCATGGCATCCCTGGTAGGTCTCCCACCAAGTCTGTCTGTCCCCAAGGCTGGTAAGGGAGCTCACGGCCCAGCTCGCCTCCACACCCCCAACAGCTGTCTCCTTTCTAGGATAAGAACAACCCAGAGGGGCTGCCAGGAAAGAGAAGTGTGGGCCAGATGTATGCCTGGCTGCCTTGGCCACTTAAGACGCGGGGCTGGGGGTGGGGCTGGCGGCCGGGCCAGATGCTGCCCGGCACTGAGCCAGGCTGGCCTTTTAGAGGCAGTAATCCCAACAGTTTAAAGGAGTCGGATGGTTTTCAAAAAGGAAAAGAATGCTCCTCCTTTAAGGATGGGGGGGAGATGAGGGTATGGGCTCAGGGTGCCGGGAGGCACGGAGGCAGAAAGGACAGGCACAGAAGGAAACGTGCGGCTTGCAGAAGCAGGCTCCTTCTACCTGGGGGAGAGGTGTGCTGGGAACCACCAAGGACTTCTGGATTCATAGCGGGCCAAAGTCCCCTTCTGTTTGAGAAAAGTTGCCACCACACAGCAACTCTGGTCTGTCTGCCTTGGGGACGGACCGCCACAAAAGCCCCTGCATAAGGGATGCTAGCAGAGCAGCCAGGAAGGAAGGAGGCAGATCTGTCAGTCTCTCTAAGCGGCATCCTTTTGGCCAAGTGCCAGAGGAGTCATGGCCCCCCTTGCCCGCCACACCTCCTGAAGACACACACACACACACACCCTCCCCGTTACATGCCAGGATGTCAGTGCAGTGGGGCCTCAGGGTTCGGCTCTCAGAAAGCTCCTGTTCGAAGCCACAAGGGTCCATGTCTAAGCGGTAACAAGGCCTCATCTCTTCTGACCCTCTCCCTCCTGTCCTCAGGGCAAGTCCTTCATCAAAGATGCCTTAAAGTGCAAGGCCCACGCTCTGCGGCACCGATTCGGCTGCATCAGCCGCAAGTGCCCGGCCATTAAGGAAATGGTGCTGCAGCTGCAGCGGGAATGCTACCTCAAGCACGGCCTGTGCGCCACCGCCCGCGAGAACACGCAGGTCATGGCGGAGATGATCCAGTTCAAGGACCTGCTGCTGCTTGAGTGAGTGTCTGCTCCATCCCCGGCGGGGGGGGGGGGGGGGGTGCATTTTACCTCTGAAAGCTGCCCTGGCCCCCTTGGGTGTGCCTTTTCCGCTGACCATCAGGAAAAGCGAACAAGTTTCCACCATCCGTTTCAAAATTCGTAAGCAATAGAAACAGGAAACTTTTTTACTAAGCATGAAATGCACAGGATTCAAAATGCCCTCTGCTTTCCCCAAGTATCCCCGTAGCTCTGTAAGGGCCCTGACAGACCTCCAAGAGCTAGTAACATCTGCCCAGCATTTACCAGGTGCCAGGCATAGGGTTGGGTGCCTTCTGTGAATTTTTTACTTGATCCTCACAATGAGTTCTATTCTGGTCCCATTCTCATCTCCGTTTGACAGATGAGAAAACGGAGGTTCACTGAGGTCAAGGTCACAGACAGTGAGAGGCAAAGCCAGGATGCAAGCTGAGCAGTTCGCCCCAGAACCTACACTCCTCAAGGCCAGACGCTGAGAGCAGGAGGTTCCGTTTCTCTCTTCCATAAGCTCCTTGCCCCTAGCACCTTCTCTAGCACACAAATAGCCTCCCAGAAAAAATGCAGAACAACTGTCAAAAGTGCCAATCAGCCAGGCACCTTTGAGCCAAAGCAAGGAAGTAGGGACTTCCTTATCTGAAGACTTGAAATTCAGTAAGAAGCCCAGGATGCCTCACCCCTTAAAAAGCATGCCATGGGGAGCATCCTAAGTCTTGCAGAATGGTGAGGGCTTGGGGACACCTCAAGCATGGTGACAAGAAACACCGTCAAAAGCGCCTAAAGGTTAGGATGGTTCCTTGTTCAGAGAATTAGGACAGGAAGCAAGCTCCTAGCTAAGAAGCCTGGGACAAGTCACTGTCCACGCCATGGCACCGTTACTGTCTACATGGTGGCTCTGGGCCAAATCAGTACAATTTTATGAACCCTTACTCCTTTGTGACCGTCTTCCCCACCTGTGTTCATTCAACGGGCTGCCTACCCCCCACCCGCCTCCACCAGATCGTAGGGGACAGCAACCTGCTGTCACTTTCCATTTGGTCACAAGGGTCTAGGCATCTTGTCACACCCTGGTGATTGTCAGAATAACATTTACCGAGAATCTCTCTTCTTTGAGTTACACTCATGCTTGATAAAAATATTTTTATTCTTCCGAATACCAGTAAAGAGGCCAAGCGACAGTGGTAGCAGCAAGGACAACTGAGCTGCTCTAAATGCAGGTAGTTGTTGAGTGGGCCAGGGCTTTCCCTGCATTATCTCAGTATCCTTTCCCACCAACACGATAAGATAGAGATTACTGTCCCCATGTAACAGAGGAGGGAGGAGAAGCCGAGCTGAAAAACCTCTCTCTGAGGCTGGAGTCCTCTTTTCCAACCTAGGAGCAGGTGAGGTGTCTGAAGCCAGCTGTCAGGGACAGACCCCCAACCTCCTCACTGCGGCCTGCTCTCTCCCCGCTAGACCTGTTGCAGGCTCACTGGTCCCCACGTGTAGCCAGGGGGCTGCGAGTGTTCCTTCAAGGTGCCCCTGCGAGACAAACACCCGCATGGCTGAGAAGCCCATGAAGGTCACTAGTCTGAAATCCACGTCCCATTAGAGATGGTGCGTTGGCCTCAAGAACAGATGATGGGGAGCTAGATTACAAATCCTTAACAGAGTCCTGGACCCAAGAAGACTCTCTTCTTGGAGAAAAACTATCTTTCAGAAAACTGTAGGTTTTAAAGTCCCCCGCCCCCACCACCCCACATTTAAGAAGAACCAAAGCACTGCTGCTGTCTGTGTCTCCCCCAAGGAAACATGGCCCATGGGACCCTGGGACCCTTACTTCCAGAGGAGTCCCGGCCTCATTTGGAACGAACACATAACCCCCACTCACCCCAGCCGCGCAGAAGGAAGCCCGGCCTCTTTTAAGAAGGTTCACTGCCCTGTGCTCCAGCCTGCTTGCCTCCTGCTAAGCCAGCACCTCCAAGCCTGGGGTCCCACCTAACTAAGCCCCCACTAACCCCCATCACTGCCCCTTTGGAAGCCACACTATGCCGTGCGTTAACTTGGATAGGGTTCTTGGGTTTTTTTTTTTAACTATCGTAACTGATTTTGGCACAAAGGATGGTGACAGTCGCCTAAAGCCAAGAAGACCATTTAAGAATGTGTGGCATTGGTCACAGGCAGGGAAAATGAAGACTTAATTTGCTTTTCACTCTACAGAGGAGAAAATCGGTCACCCCAGTAACCCCATCACCCCCATTCCTCAACTCCACGCCCCTCCACCCCCAAACACTGTTACCTTCAGTTAAAGTGGTCCCTCACCCCTTCCCACCCCACTTTCTCCGCATCAACGCCCTTGGCCCCCACACACCCTGTCACTGGGTGCTAGCAGCCTCCAGGCCCATTCCCTCCCAAGTACTTTTCTTTTAAAATCCTTCAGCCCTGCTGACACCCAGTTGAGAGAGCTGGGCTTTGTCATTACACACGGGCTGAGCCTCAGCCCTGAGCGGGCACCACGCCAGCCAGCTCAGGGCTTGGCTCAGGGCAACATGCACCCCTCCCCACAGTTCACAGCTCAGGGTGCCAGGGGCCAAAGAGTATATGAGCCGCTCCAGCCCTCTCGGGCCCACCTTGGGTGCCGAGAGCCAACTGGCGGGCTGACCACCCTGGTGCAGGAGGCGACAGGCGGCGTGTTCACTCCCAAGCGCCCTCCCTCCCCTGGGGGGAAAGAAACTGCAGAGGAGCATCGGTTAAGTGTCCCCTAAAGACAGACAGACTCTCAGCCCACACAGTTCGTGAGTGGAGCCCCAGAGCTGTGTTTGGGACGGCTAGGTGCTGCTGTAGCAGATACATTTGGTGAACTTGAACTCCCTGGGGCGGTCAGGAGGGAAGGATAGTAGCACAAACTGACCCTTTCCCCCGTGTTGCCCCATATCCTCCTCTCTCAGCCCAAGAAGACAAGGGTCATCACTGTCCTTGTCACTGTTAGGGGCCTGCCTGTTGGCCAAGCACAGACCCTCTGAACTCCCAAGGAGTCCTGCAGGCCTTAAAAGGTAGCCTGACCTATGAGCCACGACATTCTTCTGCTCCACTCTGAGCCCAGCCCAAGGCCTTCCAGGCCCAGAAGCTTCCAAAAGGAAGCTGTCTCCCCACCCCAATCCACCTATGAAATGAGGACTGCTCCCTCGAGTACAGCTTCAGGGCTAATTCATAAAAATGGCAGTAAGCTACTTCCCAAGTCTTAACGCAATCCGCCTCCCTGCCCAGCACCCACCACCGCCTTGCAAAGAAAAGTGTCAGTGGGCTACACAGAATGCAGCCACCCAGGAGGTCCAGGCTCACAGGGGGCAAAGTCATGGTCTTCAAATGCAATCTCTCGGTCCAGAGTGATTTCCCTGCCCAGGGTGATGGCAGTGATGCTCGTGGTCAGATAGATGACCCCGGCACTAGGCTAGCTGTGGCCTGCTCCAGGATGTGGGGGGGCCACATGGAACCTTCCGCACCTGACACCTTGGGGATGAGAAAGGGCCTGTGAGGTGTAAGAAAGGCTTAATGAGTGACAGACACCTCCTGCTGGGACCCCTCTTCCCAGCTGGGCCCATAAATATAAAACACAAGGACACAGCTCCCCATCTCAGGAGGAAGGTTTGCAAGATGTCATCATCCCTCCTGCACTTTCCCTAAAGAAAGACCCACACAGGGCCACTGGAATGGCCTGAACAACTGGCCGTCCCCCCACCCCGGACGGAGCACTTTAATTCAGAGACTGCTGGCTTTCATTGTAAACGCACAGC